>ML104065.1:0-75676 GCA_003697995.1 Taxidea taxus jeffersonii | reverse complement strand
AAGAAAGAATAACATGATTATTGCACAGTAGCATGGGTTTTTCACATATCTTTAACCTTACAGTGCAGGATTTTGAAGCTCGGCTTTGTATCAGGTTACCCTTAATGTTGTAAGGCTCTTACCAAATACCACTTCTTCTTTCCTTGTTTTAACCTTTCTTCTAATCACTACCAAAGCCCTTTCATTTAAAAAGCATTTTTTTTGCCAGCATGATTGGGTCACCCATGTGGTAATTCTGTGCATGCTGGAGAAGTTTTACCTTAATTCTGGAACTAGTTCTTTTTCCTCCTTTTAGGTTTGCATTTTTAACTTAAACACAAGTAATCTATAATTGTTATAAAAATTAAAAGTTAGAAAAGAGAAAATAATAAATTAAGTCACCTGAAATCCCACCAATCCAGATTCAGCATTTTGGTGAATATTTTTTAGACTTTTTTCCCTCCAAATAATGAAATGAATGAATTTCTTTAGTTTTATATTCTGCTTTTTTCACTTAATACTTTATGAATATTTTTTCGTTGTAGTACCTGTGGATACATATCCTTTTGTTCTTTAAAAATGCTATAGTGGACTAAACCTCTTTTACTTTTGTGCATATGGGCAAGTTACCTAAAAATAAAATTATCTCATAAAAGAATGTATTTTTTTAAGACTTTAAATGGAATTTGAAAGTCTTGTATGTGACTTTGAAATTGCACTGTCTTCTTGCCTGATTTGGTTAGCCAAGTGAGTAGGAGGAAACCAGTTCTTTTAGTTGTGTTTGGTTAGAGGTTATATTTTAGGAGTGTGGTTTCAAAATGTTCAGCAGTGCTTGGGGACTCCTTGACACAGTTTCATAACTTTAAAATTTTGCCTTTGCCTTTTCTTACATTGCTTTAAATAAGAAATTCACATCAGCAAAAATATAATAGTCTAGTAAAGCAGAAATTCTGCAAAATACTTGATATATACCATTGTTTTTCTTAGATTTGAAGTTCATTATATTATGCAAACTAGAATGGCCCCCAAAAGTTTATTTTTTCATTAACATGGAATTCATCTTTACCAGTTCTAAACCATAAACACAAACATTTATAGAATTTAATTTTAAATTATATGCTCTGATTAGCTTTGATAGATGGTTCGGAAGTGTGTTAATTTTATTGCTTTCTTAATCAGCTCTTATTTTAGAGGAGATTGCAATTGACTGTCATAATAAAGAAACTGAACAGAGGCTGCTTCAAGAAGCTCATGATTTGCACCTGTCTTCACTCCAACTAGCTAAGAAAGCTTTTGGGGAATTCAATGTACAGACTGCAAAACACTATGGAAACCTTGGAAGACTTTACCAGTCAATGAGAAAATTTAAGGTAGAATCATGTTTTACTATCTTTTTCTCTCAGTAAATAATTTTAGGTAATAAATTATAATCTTAAATAATACATCTTCTGTAATCTTCACTAATAAATGTACATTTATTATACTCCTACCTTATTCCACAAAAGAATTGAGAAAATAGCATAAAACAGCAGAATCAAAATATAAATAAAATTCAAAATCTAAACCATGGAAAAATAAGGCATAATATCAAACCGTGAAGGTTAATATGGTTATTATAGTTAGACTTAAAACATAGCTGTTAGCAGGGCACCTGTCTGGCTCAGTCAAAAGACAGTGTGACTCTTGATCTCAGGGTTGTGAGTCCAAGCCCCATGTTGGGTGTAGAGATTACTTAAATAAATAAAAACTTAGGAAGAAACAAAAACAAAAACAGGGACTCAGTCAGTTGGGCATCCAGCATCTTGGTTTCAGCTCAGGTCATGATCTTATGGGTTATGAGACTGAGCCTCAGTTGGGCTCCCCAGTCAACGGGGAGTCTGCTTGAAGATTATCTCTCTCTGTCCCTCCACCAGGTTGTGTGCACACACGCACAGTCTCTCTCTCTTCACTTGCTGTCTCTCTAAATAAAATCTTTAAACAACAACAACATAGTGTTAGCTATGTTAAGCGTAGCCCTTACCAGGGGTGCCTGATTGGCACCGTAGGTTAAGTGTCTGCCTTTGGCTCAGATCATGATCCTGGGGGTTCTGGGATCATCCTGGGATCATCAGGCTCCTTGCTCAGTGGGGAGTCTGCTTCTCCCTCTGCTTCTCCCCCAGCTCATGTTCTCTTTCTCTTTCTCTCTCTCTCTCTCAAATAAAGAAATAAAATATCTAAAAAAGAAAAAAAGTATGGCCTTTAGCATAATGTCTGGTACGTGGTAGGTATGCAAGAAATGTCAGATATTGCAAGTATTATTAATTGTGATAAAAATTTACTGAATTCTCTCTAAAAATTTTGGATTATAAGTTTTTAATATTGTTCATTTTAGGGTCACAATAAGGACAGGATGAGAGTCACTGCCTAAGATACTGTTTTTTACCTGAAAATCCATTACATATCCCTCACTTAACCTGAGTTTTGTTTGTTGGAATAAAAATTGTCAGAATGCCAAAATAAAGTGTATATCTATGTAACTGAATGTACTGTAGTATGGAGTTTCCTAACAAGGTTCAGTTAAATTTTGGAGCATGATAAAAAAATAATTTTCATTTTGGGAAGTTTTTATGTTAATTTCTTCTAACAATTTTTTATTACCAGGACCAATTTTGTCATCATTTTTGGCATAGGACACTTACTGTCATCAGCTTATGTGCATAGCTGCTCAAACCAGTGATGCTTCCCATAAGCAACTTTTGAGTTAACATAGTATGTCCTCTGATCTGATTATCTTATGCCATCCATGTCCTTAGAACTTAGAAGTCTTACTCGGGAAGAACTGTTACTATGAGAGTATAGTCTAAAGGCTAAAACAGCTCAATTATTTTTCAGGAAGCTGAAGAAATGCATATCAAAGCAATTCAGATAAAAGAGCAACTTCTTGGTCAAGAAGATTATGAAGTAGCCCTTTCAGTGGGACATCTGGCTTCTTTATACAATTATGACATGAATCAGTATGAAAATGCTGAGAAACTTTATTTGCGATCTATAGCAATTGGTATGTTTTTTTTTTAATTTCTTACTCGGTTGATTAGAAATAACATGTAACATATCTCGTATGTTGTGTAAGGGAAGTGTAATTAGGAAGATTTAAATGAGCTTAGAGCTGCTAAGGATATCCAGAAGCCACCCAAAAATCATCTCAAACATTTTGATAAAGGTGATTTACTGATCTTGAAGCCACTGGTAAGAAGTATGACAGTTGAGGCGGAGTGTCAGGTATAGGCAAAAGCAGTTATTCTAAACTAGTTGTGTAATTAATACTCCCTTCATGTCCCTTCTTCCGGCTGTAACATAGATCAGGTTTACCAGTTTTTTAATGTAATACTAGTGGAATCATGCAATGTATATTTTTACATTTTGGTGAACATGAATTGTGAAATACATCTGTGTTGTTCTGTAACACTATCGCTTATTAATTTCCAGGGCTATATGATATTTTATTGGATTAGTATATCATTATTTATCCTTCTACTGTTAATGTATATTCAGAACATTTGGATTGTTTCCATTTTGGGCCTGTTAAAAAATAAGATACTGTAATTTTCATCTAATGTGCCTGTTAAAATTTTTCCCTGTTTTGGGAGCACCTGGCTGGCTCAGTTGGGAGAGCATGTGACTCTTGATCTCAGGGCAATGTCTTTGAGCCCTGTGTTAAGGTTTTAGGGTTTACTTAAGAAAAAAAAAAAATTCTTCCCTATTTTTATATTGAATTGTCTGTCATTCCTTATTGATTTACAGAAGGTCTTTATATACTATGGATGCAGCAGCCCTTTGTTGGTTATATATTTTGCAAATAGGTAATTTTGCTTGTTTCTAAATGGTACCTTTCATAGAACAGAATTTCTTAATTCTAATATTAATCTTGTCGATGGGTACCCGATCTCATTAGTTTCTCAGCCTAGGGAATAAGGTGAAACCACCTTATTTAAAGAATTGAACTTGTGTTGTCTTTTAAGAACCTCTTATTGTTTCATTATTTGAGCTTTCTTTCTTTCTTTTGTGCGTGTGTGTATGCGTGTTTTACTTTCAGGGAAGAAACTGTTTGGTGAAGGCTACAGTGGACTAGAATATGATTACCGAGGTCTCATTAAACTTTACAACTCCATTGGAAATTATGAGAAAGTGTTTGAATATCACAATGTTCTTTCTAACTGGAACCGGTTGCGAGATCGTCAGTATTCAGTGACCGATGCTCTTGAAGATGTCAACACCAGCCCCCAGTCCACCGAAGAAGTGGTGCAGTCCTTCTTGATTTCTCAGAATGTTGAGGGACCGAGCTGCTGAGGGAGGACCTCAGTTAACTAATTTACCTTTTCCCAGATTCCAGGGAATTCATACTGTGAAATCAAAACCATGTTGTTTTTTGGGGCTGGAATTTGCATTGAAACACTGGTCCAGTCCATTGACCCTGTTTGGGTGATCCCTATCTTGCAGAGTGTCTGTAGGAATAAGCATATATTCAGTTATATTCAGCATGTACCGCATGTATAAGTAGTCTGGCCCATATTTTCAACCTAGTAGAACAAACAGCAGGAAATCTTTTTTTTTTTTTTTTTTTTTTTTTCATTTTAAAAAATAATTCATTTTGCAGAAAGCCTGAAAAGAACCCCTAAATAAAACTATTTAAGAGTTTAAAAGAGTTGCATTCTTATTACGTAAGGATGATTTTAACAACTTTTTAACATATTCTTCCTTGTGGAGGTATTCAATACTGTATTGTAAAGATATTTTATGGGGAAAATCTTTATATGCAGTATAGAAAAGTTAACACAGGGCTAGTAGAAGAGGGACATCATGACTTAGGTTTGGCTACCTTACCCAGAGAAGTGGATGCAACCACTCCAGAGCTCTGTTACAAGGGAAGGACTGTCAGATTCATCTGAACTGGACCAGTGTTGATCTGTAAGTAATAGAAAAGCTGACAGACCAGCAGTTTTATTAACCCATTGGTTGTTTCAGGGTTTTTTGGTACAACAATGCAAGATGCTCTGATAGCGTTTGCTAACAGGACCAGGAGGACCTAAAAAGGACCAGCCTAATGTAGAAAGGGGTTATTTGGACCAGAGGCTTTAGGTTATTATTTTAGCCCCTGCATATACTTTTATCAGTAGAATGTTTCATTTAGAGGTATAATGAAAAGTGATAATGCAGAAATTATATTCATGTAATTAGACACCAAACCAGGGAAATTTGGCAATTACAGTGGCATATCTTTAGTGTGCACAGATGGCAATGCCATAAGCAAGTGTATAAATATCTGCTGCAACCATCCCCCTCATTTTAAATGTTATCCTAATAATCAATGCAATTAACAAGTATATTGGCTGAGAGTCATGAAATAGCTCATGGGTGGGAATTTCAGGTTACTCTATGGCTTGTGGGGATTAATGGAAAAATGAATGCCCAAAAGAAGCAATTCTTAGAAATCCTTCCTTTTTATGGTAAATAATAGTACAACTGTGTCATTTTCTTTGAAATTCAAGAGTCAAACACAGAGATCCCCTAATTATATATGTTTCACTAACTTGTCTTCCTGTTCATTGGGTTTTGATTTTTTTAATCTTATGCCAGTCAGGTTATTTAATGTTGAGGTAATTAATACTCAGATTTGGAAAGTTGTGACATGTAGCAATTAAGACACAAAGTCTTTTGCTGTTACCTCAGTTCTTACTATAGTGGCCTATGTGGTGCCTCTGTAGTTAAGAATCAGGGTTTTCCTCCCTATTTTCAGGGGTTCATGACTTGGCTGTCAGAGATGTTGCTCTTGGCTAATGCTTGGAGTAGTCTGTGGGTGAGTGGATGTGTGTTGAATTTTGGTTTTCTTTTAACATGCACATTAGGGTTAGAGGGGGAAGAAATGTAAACTGCCACATTGAGTACAGAAAAATTAATTGGAGATTTCGGGTAAATTTGATTTTAAACACTTTTTTGGGCTTCCCAAACCTAATCTTGTTTAAAACTGTTAATTGCAGTCTTGTTACGAGCCAGTGTTTTTAAGTCCCCAGGAGAGGATTGACTGGGGGAGGTACATAAAGAGATGAAGCAAGCCCAGAGACTAAGACTGTAACTATGATTTCAAAACCCGAGTTTATTCCTCAAATTGCATTATTTTCTTTTTCATTTTAAAGAGTACATTGGCACACCTGCACCTCCCCTTGCAGTTAATTGCAGTCTAATGCCAAGAGGCACCTCTTTATTAATTACCAAATAGTCTGTGTGACCAAGGACTAACATTTATTAAGTTACTCAGCTCTATCCTCATGGGACTATATATTTAATACCTCCAAAGATATTTCCAGGATAGGCTTTGTATACTTTTGTTGGTTATTTAGAGTCCTGTGGTATGTTTGTGGTATAGGAATGTCATGGTAAATTGTTTTTCAATAAATATTTTGAAACTTAACGTTTCCATATGAAGTTTTTTTTTTTTTTAATGTGTATGTTTTGGTTTTGTGCACATGTAGCATTTCCTAGGATAAAATAAAGCAAATGACTTAAGGCCTCATCCTCTTTTAATTCAGTTTGAGCTCTACTTAGCTCACAGTGATAAAGCAACATGATATTTAGAAGCCTAAGATCACAGGGTGATAATGTTATGTGGCAGCCAGTTTTTCTAAAAAAAAAATCACTAGTTTCCCTTTATTACCACTGCTTTCATGTGGTTTTCTATAATCTGTACACTTTGATTTAATGCAAAAACTGTAGGCTGAAAAAAGAGATTGACAGCTTGTTAGTGATACAACAAATAGTATGCTGTTAATTCGGGTTGTAATGAAGAATAATACCCTAATGATTCTAAGTGTGGGATTTATCCTTTTCCTGGGGATGTTTAAGGTAGGTTAGAGAGGTGAATGTTACCTTGCTTTATGGGGTTAAAAAGAATACAAAGAAAAGAATGAAACGTACCTCACAATAACCAATAGGTTGCACAGATTTTTCACATTTGGTGGGGTTGTGTGTAAGGAAGCCTAGACCAACTTTAAGATTTTTCTGGAAGTTCAGCAAAGTCATGTTAAATAAGGAGCCTTTGGTCTCATCCTTCCTTTGATTTCTTCTCTTTTACCCAGTCTTTTTCCTAAAGTTGGTGCTACTCAGATTGGGTGCATCAGGGGACTCTCTGATCCTCCTGTGCCACACAGATGGTCAGTCCCTCCTGCATCCAGTGTAATAGAACTGATGGGGGCTCTTCAGACCACAGTTTTTATGGGTCCCCAAAACTGACTTTCCCAAAGCTTTAGGACCCTTCTTGTCATCGAAGCTCTGTCTCCTTGGTTAAAAACAAACTTTGTTGCTCTGTAGTAATCCATGTACAGGTATGTGCTCATTTGTGAAAATAAAAGATTTGACAAAGACCTTTGTTCCTAGCCTGTTTGGGAAGAGTTCATAATGTTGTGAAATTAAGTACAGAGGCTGCTACATTATAAATAAATGAGAGTGCCATTTGGTGGCTCCTTACATGCAAGCAGAGTGCTGAACAGTCTACATCTAAAACACGACTGAAGCTTTTGGCCATACTTTACAAATTGAAAACGATGGTTTGCTTAGATAGCAGGTATTCTTAACTGCCACTTGGTCTTTATCTTTTCCCTAGAATTCGTAGCCTTGCTGCTTGCAAACTGTTCCCTTTCTAGATAACAAAGTTATTACTGGAAAAATACTTATTTATATAAGTACGAACTTTTTTAAGAGTTTTATTTTTGCTTTAAAAATTAATGTATATATTCCACCTCTTGGCTTTGGAGGACCTCAGTTCTTGCTAGGAAAGAAAAAAATTTTTTAATCTGACATTTGGATTAATCCCCAGCTTGAACACTAGTAGTTGTATTGTCCACAAATCTCAGGAATGTGTAGGCAGAAAACTGGTTTTACCCTGTTGGTGATCTGAAGGAGTGTGCTTATTAAGTAATACTATTCTTTAATTGCAATCCTAGGTATCTATAGCATGAGTGGCCTTAGTGAGTTTGTTGAAGTGCACATTTTTTTTCCAAAAGTAAAATTTAAGATTAAAAATATATGCTATATATATAGATATCTAGAAAACCTGGTTTGTGGTGCACAAGTTAAGTGTTGGATCACTAAATAATTGTTGCAGGTACCATTTGTGTAACATTACTCATTTCTGTATATTCCTTTTATGGAAAGATATGTTGCCATGGTAACTAAAACTTTTCAGTTTAGTTCTACTTTTATGATGTGAATGAATGCTACATTTTATTAAATATTACCAAGTCAGTACTATTTTTATACTTTATTAAGCAACAGGGGATTTTAGTTTAATAGGCTCAAGAGCTCTTAATGAAACAAATTACTAACAATTCTTTACATGAAAATCCCCACTAATAGTGCCACAGTAATTTCTATAGAAATATCTAGGGTCATTGATAGATTTTTAAAGACAATTCTTCATTGTGTCAGAATGACCTTTCATATCATCCTTAACAAAAACTTGTAGTGCCCACCATTATTTGTAACCATTGAACCATACTAAGTATGTTTGTAACCAGCATTGTGATATATTCTGTACTTGTATTGCTAAAAATGAATTATTGACCTAATAAATATAGTGTTCCTGCATTCATAGTGTATCTGTTTCCACTTCAGTTGTGATCACTTTTGGATGGGACTTGGGATTATTGCTGCAACCTGTTTTTATTAGAGAACAGTGCAAGAGAAACTGTTGAAACTAGAACAAAAGTGGTTTGGGTTTTTTTTGAAGATTTTATTAATTTATTTGTCAGAGAGAGAGCGCAGGAGCAAGCACAGTCAGACAGAGTGGCAGGCAGAGGCAGAAGGAGAAGCAGGCTCACCGCTGAGCAAGGAGCCCGATGTGGGACTCGATCCCAGGACGCTGGGATCATGACCTGAGCCAAAGGCAGCCACTCAACCAATGAGCCACCTAGGCGTCCCAACAAAAGTGTTCTTGTTTGAGAAAAATAAGATGTGTGGCAGAGGAGACACATGGTACCAGCATCTGGAGATGGTGCTTATGAAACTACTTTGGAAAAGACAGCAATATGTTAATTAATGTGGGGGGGGTAATCTTTACAAAAGTAACTACCCCATTCTTTTCCCTGGTCTTCCATCTCTGAAGGGCGGGAGGCTGGTGCAGAGACCTGAGGAAGTTGTGCCGGTGATAGTGGAGAAACCCTGCATCTGTTTCAGTTCCAGCTCAGCCTCTGAGCAGTGGGAATTTGAGGTATGTCATTATAAGTAAGCCTCTTTGTGTTTCATTTCCTCATATGAATGGTGGGGTCGTATTAGGTCTTTAAAAAAATCTGCCATGAAACAACGTTGAATCGTAAGCACACAGAACAGCTAGTGCCAGAAATGAAGCCACACTTTAAATTACTATAAAGTTAACATTTCGACAAAATCTCACCTTCATTTGTAACACAGATGTTGATTCTTTTTTTTTTTTTTTTTTTAAGACCTTATTTATTTCACAGTCAGAGATCACAAGTAGGCAGAGAGGCAGGCAGAGAGGGGAGGAAGCAGGCTCCCCGCTGAGCAGAGAGCCCGATGTGGGGCTCCATCCCAGGACCCGATCCCAGGACCCGATCCCAGGACCCTGGGATCATGACCCGAGCTGAAGGCAGAGGCTTTTAACCCACTGAGCCACCCAGGCGCCCCGCACCTTCACTTGTAATAGTCAGCACTGGTTTGATCTCGCCTGCCACCTGCAGTGATAACTGACTTTCTACATTTTCTTTTTATATTCCCATGACTTTGAACATGCTGTTCTCTCTTTAATATGGAATGCCATTTCCTGCCTAAACTTTCATTTATCTGTCAAGCTCAGAGGACAAGGAAACCTTCCCTGAAAGTTTGAGTTGCCTCTTCTTGGTACTTCAGTGGCATTTTTTTTTTAAGATTTTATTTATTTATCCGACAGGCAGAGATCACAAGTAGGCAGAGGCAGGCAGAGGGAGGAGGAAGCAGGCTTCCTGCTGAGCAGAGAGCCAGATGTGGGGCTCAGTCCCAGGACCCTGGGATCATGACCTGAGCTGAAGGCAGAGGCTTTAACCCACTGAGCCACCTAGGCGCTCCTTCAGCGGCATTTTATTTAAAACTTAAAGTCATTAACCTATAATCATATAACTTAAAGAAATAACACTTTCCAGCCTATAAATGTTGCTGATTTGTGCATTTAACAAATTTTACATAGAATTTACTCTAGCAAATACTATTCTAAATGTTAGCCAGCCACACCCACTTACTTTATACACATTCATTTCTACAGTTCAAAAATTCAAAGCAAACTCAAACTCATCAGGATGGTTATTACCAAAAAATAAAGTGTTGGCAAGGTTGTAGAGAAGTTGGAAACCTCATGCATTACTGGTGGGGTTGTAAAAGTACATCTGCGAGGAACAACAGGTGGTTCCTCAAAAAATTAAAAATGGAATTACCATGTGATCTAGCAATTCCTCTTAGGGGTGTATGTTCAAAAGAATTGAAAAGATCTTTGATTTGTACACCATGTTCATAGCATTATTTATGATAACCAAAATGTGGAAGCAACCCATTTGTCCATCATTGGATGAATGGATAAACAAAATGTGATACATCCATACAATGCAATATTATTCATACTAAGTAACATTCAGAATAATAATAAAGAAAGTATTATTCCTTAAAAAAGAAGTTTTTTTACTTTTTTTCTAAGATCTTATTTATTCATCAGAGAGGGAGAGGCAGAGGGAGAAGCAGGGCCCCCATAGAGCTGGGAGCTGGATGTGGGACTGTCAGGACCCCAGGATCACAACACCAGCCAAAGGCAGACACTTAACCAACTGAGCCACCCAGGTGCCCCAAAAGGAAGGAATTTCTAACACATGCTACAACATTGAAACTTGAGGGCATTATGCTAAGGTGATGCAAGCCAGACAAAAAAGGGAGGGGAGAGCATACTGTATCTACTCTACGTATGATTCTACTTACATGACTTATGTGGTCAAACTCAGAAAGAATGGTAGTTGTCAAAACTGGGAGGAGCTGAAAATGAGTGGTCGCTTAATGGGTATAGAGTTTCAGTTTTGCAAGATGAAACAGTTCCTGGAGATTCGTTACACAACGATGGATATACTACTACTGAACTGTACATTAAGATGATACATTTTGTGAGTTACCACAATTAAAAATCATTGGACATTGGGGAAGGTATGTGATATGGTGAGTGCTGTGAAATGTGTAAGCCTGATGGTTCACAGACCTGTACCCTTGGGGCAAATAATTTTTTTTTTAAAGATTTTATTTATTTGACAGATCACAAGCAGGCAGAGAGGCAGATAGGGAGAGAGGAGGAAGCAGGCTCCCTGCTGTGCAGAGAGCCCGAAGTGGGGCTCCATCCCAGGACCCTGGGATCATGACCCGAGCCGAAGGCAGAGGCTTTAACCCACTGAGCCACCCAGGCGCCCCGGGGCAAATAATTTTTAAAATGTTAAAATCACAGACAAATTTTCCAATTGCATAAGCAGTTATATAAGACATGATAAAGTTTGAAAAAATCTGAATGATCACTTCCACTCAGTGCCTTGATAAAACTTAAGTGCAATTTATTTTCTGAATTAGAACGTTGATAAAATATGCCAAACTTGAGTTGTATTTAAATTCCTGCTCAGCACACAAGCAAGAGCTCTAAACAGTATTTTTCTTTCCTGTTATTGGCTCTCATCATAGCACACATTCTGTATTTGGTATGTTGGTGTCAGAGTAACTAAATTACACTAGACCAAACAAACAAGAGTTATTTAAAAACCACCCTTAGGGCCGCCTGGCTGACTCATATAGTAGAGCATGCGACCCCTGATCTCGGAGTCATGAGTTGGAGCTCCACGTTGGGTAAGAGATTACTTTAAAAACCAACAGGGGCACGGATGGTTCAGTTCATTAAGCATCTGCCTTTGGCTCAGGTCATGATCTCAGGGTCCTGAGATTGAGTCCTGCATTAGACTCCCTGCTCAGCAGGGAGTTTGCTCCTCCCTCTGTGTCTCCCCACCACCACCACCCCCCCGCACGCTGTGCTCGAGCTCTCATGCTCTCTCTCTCTCAAATGAAATATTTTACAAATAAATAAAGTTTTATCTGAAGGTGAGAATTCTAGAGAGTCAGGGTGCTTACAATGAGAACAAGGACTTAAGAGTCCAGAGGAGCTGCCTTTTTACTAGCTGGGAGGACTTAGGCAAATTTCTGACCTTGGCTCCTCACCTTTCAAGTGAAAAGGACACTAATTGTCTCTTGGGTTATTATGAAGATTAACCAAAAGTGAATGCAATGCCTGAGTCAGTACTACGCCCATTATAGACATTGTGGAAATGTTAGTCCTTTCTCCCTCACTAGAGGATTATGGAGGTGAAGGAAGAGGAGCCTGAAAACTTCTCTTTTACTAAATATATGATGATCCAGCATGCCTAGCCAGGGGATTCCATCTGCCAGGATGACACCTGTAAGACTCAACTGGTACCCAGCACCATAGTAGTTAACTTGGGATTTTGAGAATAAGTAGAGTTAAGCTAAGCTCGTTGGCTTAAGGTCTGGTTTGTGGAGGAAGAGTGTTAGGTAGATTGGGTCCTTTTGAAGGTTGGTTCCAGTGACAGAGAAGTCACTATAGGTAAGAAAGGGAGGAGTCTCAGAAGAGAGAAGTTGGAGAAGGGATTCTATCAAAGCCAACCAACATTTCCAGAAGGTCACAGTTCACTAGCACAACCCAGGACAGAATGGTAGTACAGACAGATTCACTCAAGCCTAAGATTGCCCTGGGTCCTCAGGGATCTCTCTGCCCCCTACAGACATCCCGTATCTCTTTCTTAACATTTCCCTGATGGCTTATCATGTCCTAGAGACATCTCTAGTGTGGTTTAGGATACAGACTCTGGAGCTGCACCGGAATCCTACATCTGCCATTTACTAGCAAAAAATGCAAGTAGTACAGCAGTGTCCTTGACTCTGGTTATCTCAAAGCCATAGATAGCACCAGGCTCTCTGGCTACAGACTCCCAGGGCCAACTTGAGAATTTAGGAAACTACTCCTATACCAGGAGAAGCTTATACCACAAGGAGTGAGGGGTGGGGTGGGGTGGGGGAGAGTGTTAAATGAGCTCACACAAACTTTAGGGAAAATCCCAAGAGAAGACTATGAGATCCTGTTTCTAGCTATACTTGCACTGAGCAATAGTGAGAGGAGGGGAGGGAGCCCTATGAGGTGGAATGGGATTGATAAACTGACATTGAAAACCAAACAATTTTTTTTCTTTCCCTTACAGGTGATATATATTAACTATTGGAAAATACTAAAAAAGTCTTTTAAAAAACACATAACCTTAAGAAATCAAAAGTTACATGAAAATGAAAACACAGCAGTCCAAAATCTTTGGGATGCAATGAAAGTGGTTCTAAAAGGGAAGCTTATAGCAATATAGGTCTACCTCAAGAAGGAAAAAAAATCTCAACCTAACCATATACCTAAAGGAGCTAGAAGAAGAACAACAAACAAAACTCAAGCCCTGCATGCAAAAGGAAGGAAATAAGAAAGATTAGAGCAGAAATAATGATACAGAAACTAAAACAAAACAAAACACAATAGAATAGTTCAGTGAAAGTAGAAACTAATTCTTTGGAAAGATCAACAAAATGGGTAAACCTCTAGCCAGACTCATTAAAAAAAAAGAGGACCCAAATAAAATTACTAATGGAAGAGAAGAGGTAACCACCACCATCACAGAATATTATGAAAACCTATATGCCAACAGATTGGACAATTAGAAGAAATGGATAAATTCCTAAAAACATATAACCTACCAAAACTAAAGCAGGAAGAAATAGAAATCTTGAACAGGCCAATCACCAGCAATGGAACTGAATCAGTAATCAAAGAACAAAAGTCCAGGACCAGATGGCTTTACAGGTTATTTCTACCAAACATTTAAGAAGAGGTAATACCCCTTCTTCTCAAACTATTCCACACAATATAAGAGGAAGGAAAACTTCCAAATTCATTCTATGAGGCCAGTATCACCCCGATACCAACCAGATAGAGACATCACAAAAAAAGAGAACTACAGGCCAATATCTCTCACATACGTAGGTGCAAAAACCAAATCCAACAATATATTTAAAAAATCAATTGCTTGTATTGCATGGAACACTGGGTGTGGTTCATAAACAATGAATTTTGGTACACCGAAAAGAAATTTAAAAAAATTAAAATTTAAAAAAAAAATCAATTGCTACAATCAAGTGGGATTTATTCCCAAGGTAGCTGACAAGGGTGGCTTAATATTTGCAAAACAACGTGATACATCACATCAATAAGAGAAAGGATAAAAAACATGATTATTTCAGTAGATGCAGAAAAAGCATTTGATAAAGTACAGCATCCATTCTTGACTAAAAAACAAACAACAAAAAAAAAGAAAACTCTGCAAAGTGAGTAGGTCTAGAGGGAACATAATCTCAACATAATAAAGGCCACTTAAGAAAAAACCCATAGCCAACATCAAGCCCAATGGTGAAAAACTGAGAGCTTTTCTCTGAAGGTAAAGAACAAGACAAGGATACCCACCCTTATCACTTTTATTTAACATGGGACTAGAAGTCCTAGCCACAGCAATCAGACAAGAAGAAGAAAGAAAAGGCATCCAAATTAGGAAGAAGTAAAACTCCATTTGCAGATAACATGATATTATATATAGAGAACCCTAAAGACTCTACCAAAAAAACTACTAGGACTGATAAATGAATTCAGTGAAGTTGTAGGATAGAAAATCAATGTACAAAAATCTATTGCATTTCTATACACTAATAATGAAGCACTAGAAAGAGAAACAGAAAACAATTCCATTTACAATTGTACCAAAACCAATGAAATATCTAGAAATAAACTTAAGCAAAGAGGTGAAAGACCTGTATTGTGAAAACTGTAGAACACTAATGAATTGAAGATGACACAAAGACATGGAAAAACATAAAATTAATTCATTAGTTAATTAAAATTGGAAAAAACATTCCATACTCATAGGTTGGGAGAACAAATGCCATTAAAATATCTATCCTACCCAATGGAATCTACAGATTTAATGCAATCTCTGTCAAAATACAATAACATTTTTCACAGAGCTAAAACAAAGAATCCTAAAATTTGTATGGAACCACAAAAGACCTTGACTGCTTTGACTAAAGCAATCTTGAAAAACAAAACTGGAGGCATCACAATTCCAGATTCCACATTATATGACAAAGTGGTAGTAAAAAGTATGGTACTGGCATAAAAATAGACACATAGATCAGTGGAATAGAATAGAAAACCCAGAAATAAACCCACAATTATATGGTCAGTTAATCTTCGACAAAGGAGAAATGAATAACCAATGGGAAAAAGACGTATCTTCAAGAAAGGGTGTTGGGAAAATTGAACAGCCACATGCAAAAGAGTGAAACTGGACCACTTCCTTTCACCATACACAAAAATAAATTCAAAATGGATTAGGGGCACCTGACTGGCTCAGTTTGTAGGGTGTGGAACTCTTGATCTTGGGCTTGTGAGTTCAAGCCACATGTTGGGTGTAGAGATTGAATGAATGAGTATTTTTGAAAAATCAAGAGTCACATACTCTACCAACTGAGCCAACCAGGTGCCCCTTACCATGTACTGTTTTGTTATGGTAGTATATTTTTCTCCTTTTTCATTAAAATTCTACATGGACACAGATCAATGGACCAGAACAGAATGTTCAGAAATAGGCACAAATAAATCAGGAATTTAATGTATCATAAGAGTGACATTTCAAATCAGTGTAAGAAAGATGGTTTGGTTTTTTTTCCTATATGGTATATCCTATAAATACACTCCCACACGTGCAAGGACAACTGTTTAGCCATCTGAAAAAAAAAATATGTTGGATTCCTATTATACAACTTACACCAAAATACATTTCAGATAGACCAAAGATTTAAATATAAAAATTGAAACCCTAGTGCTAGAAGGAAAGACACAATTTTAAATATTCTCTGAGTGAGGGAAACCTTTCCAAGTCATAAAGAAACCATTAAGGGAAGGACTGATAACTATATAAAAATAGAAAATGTCTGTATGCACAAAGGAAAAATCAAAGTCAAAACACAGAAGCACTGCAGCCAGGAGATCTGGAAAGTTAGTATTTTCAATTCAGCTGTACCAGCTCTAAGTTGCTTTAGGGAAGACTTCAGGGAAAATATCCATGTTCTCTAAGGGAGGTACCTTCCTTGAGGGCTGCCTAGCCTGGCTCTTGATGAAGAGCCCTATACCCTACACTTCCTACAGTGGGAGTCCCTACAGTGGGATTACCCCCTAAGGCACCAAAGGCCAAGGTGTGATTGGGGTTCTCACCTGGGCACTCCACCTCCAAATAGCCTTCCCCAACTACCTGCTCCTGGTGTCCTATCCTAGAACTAATACATTGAGTCTTGTGGGTTATTTATGGGGCATGAGCATTTTGGCCAGGGGTGGGTGGAGCATGTGTCAGGTATATGGGAAGTATGCCAGCCAGGAGGCATTGAGTTTGAGTTCTAGTCCCAGAACTGGGACTTGACTTCCTGCCCAACCTCAGAGAAGTCAGCTTTTCTTCTTGGGCCTCTGTTTTTCCCTCTGAACCGGAAGTGGTTGGACTAAGTACTCTAGGTTGGTTCATTTGTTCATTCATTCATTCATTCTATAAATGTTTGTTAGGTACCTACGACATGCTAGGTAACTGCTGTAATTGCTTGGGACACAGTGATGAACAAATGGAAGATGATGGAAAGCTCCACAGATGGAAAGCTCCACCCCTGTGGAACTTACATGTTAGTTGGGGGATGGCATCAATAAACACGAAATACAATCATTATATAATATTTGAAAGACATAAATGCCTTAGGAAAACAAAAACAGAATAAAGGATATTCAGGGTGTGCGTGGGTGTTGGATTTGAAATGAGGGTACATGCTGGCTACACCAAGAAGGTGACATTTTTTTTTTAAGATTTTATTTATTTGACAGAGATCACAAGCAGGCAGAGAGGCAGGCAGAGAGAGAGGAAGGGAAGCAGGCTCCCCACTGAGCAGAGGGCCCGATGCGGGGCTCAATCCCAGGACCCTGGGATCATGACCTGAGCCGAAGGCAGAGGCTTAACCACTGAGCCACCCAGGTGCCCCGGTGACATTTTTTAAAAAAGATTGATTTATTTGAGAGAGAGAGAGTATAAGAGGAGGGGCAGAGGGGGAGAGAGAAGCAGACTCCCCGCTGATCAGGAAGTCAGATGTGGGGGTCGATCCCAGGACCTAGAGATCATGACCTGAGCCAAAGGCAGACACATTAACCAACTGAGCCACCCAGGCGCCCCAGAAGGTGGCATTTGAACAGAGATTTGAAGGCAATAGCCAACTGGGTATCTTGGAAAGAACATTCCAGACAGGAAACAGCCAGTGAAAAGATCCTGAGGCAGGAGTATACTAGTCAAGTATGAGAAAAGAAAGAGTGAGGTCAGACAGGTAACAGAATGGACTGTGGGGATAGATCATAGTAGGCCTTGTAGGCCCTTGCAAAATCTTTGGCTTTTAATCTACATGAGATGAACTGTTGGAGGGTTTTATTTCTTTGTTTTGATATTTTATTATTTATTTATTTGAGGATGAGGGGATGGAAAAGGGAAAGAATCTCAGGCAGACTCTCCACTAAGGGCGGAGCCCTATACTGGCTCAATCCCTCACCCCTGAGATCATCCCTGAGCCAAAACCAAGAGTCCGACACTTAACTGACTGAGCCACCCGGGCACCCCTTAATATTTTTAGAGCAGTTTTAGGTTCACAGCAAATTTGAGCAGAAGACTCAGAGATTTCCCATACACCACCATCCCCCATACATGCACAGCCTCCCTCATTATCCATACCCCCTACCAAAGTGTACAAGGACATGCCATCACCCAGAGTCCACTGTTTACACTAGGGCTCACTCTTGATGTTGCGCATTTTATGGATTTGGATGCATGTATAATGACATGTATCCACCATTCTAGTATCACACAGTATTTTCACTGCCCCCCAAATCCTTTGTGATTGGGGCACCTGGATAGCTCAGTTGATCAAGCATCTGCCTTCAGGTCATGATCCCAGGCTAGGGGGATTGAGCCCCAAGGACGGCATGCTCAGGAGGGAGCCTGTTTCTCCCTCTCCCTGCTGCTCCACCTGCTTGTCCTCTCTTTCTGTCAAATAAATAAATGAAATCTTTAAAAAAACAAAACAAAGGGCACCTGGGTGGCTCAGTGGGTTAAGCCTCTGCCTTCAGTTCAGGTCATGCATGATCCCAGGGTTCTGGGATCAAGCCCCGGATCTGGCTCTCTGCTCAGCAGGGAGCCTGCTTCCTCCTCTCTCTCTGCCTGCCTCTCTGCCTACTTTTGATCTCTCTGTCAAACAAATAAAATCTTAAAAAAAAAAACCCAAAACACTTTTGTTCTGTTGGAGGGTTTTGAGTGAAGCAATGTCCTATGATCTTGTTTTTTGAAATTCTGAGATCCTACTAAATTTGAGGAAAGAGTTAAGACCAAGACTTGCCTATTTTGCCTTCAGGCCGCCTGCTGGTCCCCAGGCGGTATAAAGTTCCCCTCCTTCCCCCTGGTCTGAGCCCAGGCACAGTCCGGCCTTGGTTGGAAGAATAAGGCTGTAGAATTCCCGTCATTCCTCTAGGTGGCGGTGCTGCCTCACACACAGGGACACTTTCCCTGTTCTGTAGTGTTCGCAGAACTACCGACCAGCCCTTTCGCTGGGACCATGTCCGTGAAATCGCTCAGGGAGTGGAGAGAATTGGAGAGGCCCTCCATCATCAGGGACATCCTCCAGCGTGCTCACCCTTCCCTGGCAAATCCTTGCTTTGTCAGAGCCGTCAGGGGCCCTGGAACAAGGCCGACCCCCAAGCCTGTACTCACACCTCGCCACTTCTGGGAGGCATGAGTGTGAAGACCAAGGAGAGAGCCGGGACCTTCTTTCCCTCTTTTTGCTTCCGAGTACTTGTTCTTCAAGTCTAGATTGATATTCATTTTGACACGTAGGCATTGTGATAGTGATAGTACTCACTCCTGAATACGAATTGAGGGATGAGAAGAAGGGGTCTCACACATATGGGTACCATTCGCTGTTGCCTCAGGCGGAGTTCCGACTCTCCTGTGCTTGTGGAAAATGATTGCACTGCTTCCCCTCCTTGGAGCTGACCACCATCTACACAGTCTTTCCATCCAGAAGCAAGATACCATATTCACTTCCTCCTCCTCTTCTCTCTCTCACCTCTGTCACCAAAAACTGTCCGTTTTACCCTACATAATGTCACAGATTCACCCCTCCCCGCTCTATACACATCTTCGCTGCCTTTGTATATCCCCAGAGTAGCAAATATGAAAAGCAAAACTAGTCAAAGGGGTGATATAATTGGAGGAAGAAGGCCAGTGCGTGAGGCAATAGGGAGGGGTGGGGACTGTGGTGAACCGGAAAGAGCATCCGGGAAACCTGAGCCACTGCGGCTCCTCCCCTGCCCCGTGGGGAGGCACACCCACGCGTGGCAAGTCGTGAAAAGCCAGAAATCTGTTGCAGTTCGTTGTTTTTAATGTGGAATGTACCGAGTTAATATTGGCAACTGTGTTTTGTTTTGTTTTGATTTTAAACAATAAGTACACCAGGGGTCGAATTTCGCAGGAGCGGCCCTTTTTTTTTTTTTTTTAAGATTTTATTTATTTATTAGTTAGAGCGAGCGAGCTCAGGCCGACAGAGAGGCAGGCAGAGGCAGAGGGAGAAGCAGGCTCCCTGCCGAGCCAGGAGCCCGATGTGGGACTCGATCCCGGGACGCCGGGATCATGACCTGAGCCGAAGGCAGCCCCTTAACCAACTGAGCCACCCAGGCGTCCCAGGGGCGGCCCATTTTTGACCACAGGTTGGAACCATCATTCTAGCTGCGACTACTGATGCGGTTTCTCCTTGGCTCTCTGGCCTCTGCCTCCCGTGCACTTTGCTTGCGGCCCACTCCATGGGCCCCCCAGGTTACCCAGGAGACCAAGGGCGGAAGATCAGGGCAGGCTGCTGGACTTCTCCCTCACTCCAGCCCGCTCCCCTCCCTTCTGCGCCCTCCCCGGCAGCATCACTCCTTCCTTACCGGCCTCAACCCACTGTAACGGCTCTCCTTGTGTGTCTCCCACACTAGATGGTGATAGACGGCCACGATGCAAGCAATCACCTCTTATTCATCTGTGCTCGCGTGGGGCACCTGCCGCCCAGAAGGTATCTGGCAAATATTCTTTTAATAAATTAAAAAATGAATGAATGATGACTGTCAATAAAGTACGGTGGAACTGTCTTAAGGATGTTTATTTCCCCACGCCATTTAGACATAACTAAGAACTGAGCATCCTTTTGACAAAGACAGTTTTGGTCTTTCCCCTCCTTGGCCCCCAGCCCCCAGGGTGTAGAGGTGTTGAAGACAAGACAAAGTGCTCTGGGAGCCAGGACAGGCTGGGCCCGCACCCGGGCCTGGCTGGCTGTTCTCACGCGCAGGTCTCTGGAGTCTCGGGGGCTTCCTTAATGCTCTTCCTTCTGAGTTTCATTTTTTGAGGAAGTTTCTTTAGAGAACCTGAAAAGGGAAAGTGACACAGTCCTGATAATATCACAGAGAATCTCAGTCTGTAACATGGAGGGAAAGAACGACAAAATCTTATCTTCGCTTGCAACCTCTGCCCCTTCCTCTTTTCTCACAGAAACGCTGTGGCAGAAAAAGATGGTGTCACCCCAATTTACAGATGAGGGATCTCACCCAAGCACAGAGCCCACCCTGCCCAAAGCCCTAGGCAAGTGAGGGGCAGAGTCGGGACTAGACCATGTTGCTTGACTCTCAGTCCTCCCCACACCTGTCTCAGCTTTCAGGTCCCAGTTCCCACAACTTGGCTGCCGGACTATTTGCAAACCCCACTGCCAACTTTTTACTTAAAAACTTTTTGAACATGGTGCCAAAGAAACACCATGAAGTTTACCTTTAATATCACAGATGGACTGAGTGATTGACCAAAGCCCATTCATGGTGGGCCCTCCAGACAGCCTGGGCTTTGTCATGTAACACAATGTGAGGAACACAACCTTGTCTGTATCTCAGGAAAACAGATGGTGAATGGGACTTCGTCAGGACTTTCAATCTAAAGTCCTGTTTATGCACAGAGGAACAAGCTTTTTTAAAAAAATGCCTAAAGGAAGCAACAAGAGTCAAGAGTGGAACATTCTGCAGCACAATGGCCTGATCTCTTCAACAAGTCAGGTTATGAAAAGGGGGATTTTGTTGGGACCAAAGAGACAGAAGAGATGTGACCAGGTGCAAATGCAGGAGTGGGAAATCATTGCGAAAAATGTCTTGGGCTACTGGGAAAATTTGAATAAGAAGTACTTAATCCAACCATTAGATGAAAACATTGACATGGAATGCTGATCTAATTAATTGAATAAAGCAAATTCCAGTCAAAATCCTATATGCAGTGAGGTCTCATTTGGCTAAAATACATGAATTTATGTGTATAAAAAACATTTGGAAAGTGCTAGCGGTAATAAGGACAATATATGTCTACATTTTCTTATTTTGCCTATTGGTAGTACCTTATTTTCCATGCTCTGCTTATGTTTGTAAGGATAAAATGTTATTTTAAGAATTACATGAAAGCCAACTTTCTTAACCCACCATCCGAGGTTTTTTCCTATTACACCCCTGTCCTGCATTTCTCCAGCCTGCTCTTTCATTCACCTCCAGGCCCAGACTGTCTGCTCATCGCCCCTCACCTCTGCACACACCTTTCCTCCCTCTCTTTCCCTCCCTTATCCCTCTTCTTCTCCTTCTCCTTTTCCTTTCTTTAAAGCCTGTCCCAGAGTTACATCCTCCAACCAGCCTGTCCATCCTCCAACCAGCCTGTCCTACCCTTTGCCCTGTGGCCTCGGATGGCTCATCTGTAAATTGCATATTTGTAAATGGCTCATTGTAAAAGGGGGATAATACCCATCTCCTGAGGTTGCTGCTGGGGTTAGGGTTAGGGTTAGGTGAAATGAAGAGTACCAAGCATGGGTTTGGGAAGAGGTTAGCCCCAAAGCCCAGCGTTCACTTTCCTTATGGGATTCATGAACTGCTGTGGACTACATCATCTTAATGATGGGCTGGCCTTCATTTCACAATGAAAAATAGACAATTCATAGTGTATTTTGCTTCCTCAGTTTAAACTCTAGGCACCAGGACCAAGGGCCTTCATGGAGCCCAGACAGGGTTCTAGCCCTCGGTAATTGCTTGACTCATGCCCATTGCCCCTGCCCCATTTTTCCTCTTGCTCTCCTACTCAGGGCAGCTGTGACTGGTGGACGAGACCCCTTGAGAGGCATGGGCCTACATCACTCCCAGCCAGCCTGACCCTCAGAGGAGCACCTGGGGTCAATTTAGGACACACCATGAGCTCCTACGCCACCTTGTTTGCCTTCATTTTCTCCCTCAGTAGCGAAGCAAGAACAGCTAACTGTGGTCCCAGAAGCCAGATACAGAAGCAGGAAGGATAAGTGGCTCCAACATCTCTTTGTTCCTCTGTGCACAAGGAGGGATCTTCATAGATTCCAGCCTTGGCCGGGATGTCTCACTGAAGAGCCCCTGTCCAGAGGGCCAAGCAGGGCAGTTGTGGCAGAGACCAAGGCTGCTGGCAAGGCCATTCTCAGGCCATCTGACTCGACTTTCTCCCCACTGTGAGAATGAACCTGTCCCTTAGACCATACCCCACCCAACACCAAGAGCAGGCTTCCTGCCTCTGCTTGAACCCTTCCTGGGAGTCCCCACTCCTGACTGCTAGAAAGCTGTCTGCTTCTAGTCCTATGGGCGAGTGGCTTCATTCAAACTGTACCCTGAAACATGCAGGATCCAAAACGGTATGTATCATGAGACCCCCGGAGGAAAGTCCTTCAGAACACTGAGGGAAACACACCAAACTCTTAACCAGTCAGGGCTTTGGGGGATGGGTGATTTTCCTCTCTCCCATTTTACACTTATCTCTATACTTCAAACTTCCTAGGATAAGCATCCCCGCAGGGAGGGGGACAAAAAATAGAAAAGAAGAAAGTGCTGGAGGGGAAGGAAACAAGGACAGAGAGAGAAGTGCAGGGTTAAGGGAAGCGGGGGAAGGAAAACCTGTTGTAGCCCCACCTCGGAGGCCCCTCCTCCAGGTAGGCCCCCACCCCTGCGGGCATTACCTGGCCCGCTCTGGGCCCCAGATGTGGGCTCCCCTAGCAGGGAGGCCTCTGGGCCGGGGGCCTGCATCTTGGACAGCCTCTCCTTCATGCCGCTGATGTTGCTGTGCAGGCCCCAGGCACTGCAGAGTTTAGGCAGACTGTCTTCCTGGTCGGCCAGCAAGGAGCTCTCCGGTGCGTCCAAAGGGCAGAACGCCACCTGCAATGGGTGTGTAATGTTGAGGCGGGTGTGGAGGAGAGGGGGCCCCACCTTCCAGAGCCCCAGCCTTGCCCATGGGAGGAAACTATTGGGGTCTGGCCGCCCCTCACCTCCTGCCTCGCCAGCCAAAGGAATGAGTCACAGATGGGGAGAGAGCCAGGACCCTGGGGACACTGAGGCCAGGCTGCCAACAGTTCCTTCCTGGGTGGTTCTTTAATATAAGTCCTCCATCTCTTTTTAGAGTGATATATAGTGTCTTTATTTGCTTCAAGTGTTTATTTAAATTCTAGTTAGTTAACATAGCATAAAAAATAATGGTTTCGGGGTGCCTGGGTGGCTCAGTGGGTTAAAGCCTCTGCCTTCAGCTCAGGTCGTGATCTCGGGGTCCTGGGATGGAGCCCCGAATCGGGCTCTCTGCTCAGCGGGGGGCCTTCTCCTTCTCTCTCTGCCTGCCACTCTGCCTACTCATGATCTCTGTCAAATAAATAAATAAAATCTTAAAAAATAATAATAATGGTTTCCCTGGTAGGATTTAGTGATTCGTCACTTCCATATAACACCCAGTGCTCACCACAAGTGTCCTCCTTAATCCCGATCACCCATCTGGCCTGTCCCCCACCTTTCTCCCCTCCAGCACCCCTCAGCTGCTATAGTTCGCTATAGCTCTGTATTTAAGAGTTCTCCATAGTTAAGAGTCTCTTACGGTTTGCTTCCCTCTCTTTTTTCCCCTTTCCCTATGTTCATCTGTTTTTGTTCCTTAAATTCCACATGAGTGAAATCATAGTGTTTGTCTTTCTGTGGCTGACTTACTTCACTTAGCATAATGCACTCTAGCTCCATCCATGTTATGGTAAATGGCAAGATTTCCTTCTTTTTGATGGCTGATCTTCCTTATCACATATATATATATATCACATCTTTATCCATTCATCAGTCAATGGACATTTGGGCTTTTTGCATAATTTGGCTATTGTTGATAACGCTGCTGTAAACATCGGGGTGCACGTGCCCCTTCAAATCATTTTGTTTCCTTTGGGTAAATACCTAGTTGTGCAATTGCTGGGTCACAAGGTAGTTCTATGTTTAACTTTTAGAGGAACCTTCATACTATTTTCCACAGTGGCTGCACCAGTTTCCCTTCCTAACTGTGCACGATGGTTCATTTTTCTCCGCATCCTCACCAGCACCTGTTGTTTCCTGTGTTGTTAATTTTAGCCATTCTGACGGGTCTGAGGTGCATCTCGTTGTCGTTTTGATTCCTATTTCCCTGAGATGAGTGACGTGGAGCATCTTTTTATGTGTCCCTTAGCCTAGAGTTATAGTGTCTTATGCATTTGTTTTTTGTTTTGTTTTTAAAGATTTTATTTATTATTTATTTGTCAGAGAGAGAGGGAGCGAATGAGCACAGGCAGACAGAGTGGCAGGCAGAGGCAGAGGGAGAAGCAGGCTCCCTGCCAAGCAAGGAGCCAGATGTGGGACTCGATCCCAGGACGCTGGGATCATGACCTGAGGCGAAGGCAGCTGCTTAACCAACTGAGCCACCCAGGTGTCCCCAAATTATGCATTTGTTTTTAATGAAACTATGGTATTTGTTTTATAGTCCTTGGCAAAATTAAAACTGAGAGCCTAAAATTATCTTTTGAAATTTTCCTAGCCAGTGAAACTCAGAAATCACAAAAATGTCAACACGTCATATTCAGAGTCCCTGAAACGATCCACCCATTCACATTCAGAGGAAGAAACAGAGATCTGAAGGGAGAGAGGATTTGGTTGAAGCCTCATAACTAGAGTGGGGAGCTGCAGTTAGAGCAGGGCTTTCCTCTGAGCCAGAGTATGTTTGAACCCAGCTCTTCCCGTCACTTGCTGTGTGGTCTGGATCATGTTACTTTACAGCTCTATACTTGGCCTCTTCATTTACACACTGTGGACGCTACTTGTAATTACCAGGTAGGGTTTCTTTTGAAGATGACAGGAGGGGAAATAAAGCACCTGGCATGTAGAAACTGTTACCTATGATTCTTATTTTGAACTCATGATTCTCAAAGGATGCTCTGTGAACCTCTGGGGACACGAAATATTTTGACCTCGCTGACCCCTGGAAAAGTAGGGCCTACTCAAAGTGCAGGAGAGAAACCAGTGGATTCTAATGAACCCCGTGTGAAAAGGTCATCGATGCAAATCTGAGGAAGCTACATACTGTATGATTCCAACTATATGACATTCTGGAAAAGGCAAAACCATTGAGACAGTTAAAAAAAAAAAAATCAATGGTTGCCAGGAGTTTGGAGGAAAGGATGGAGGGATGAATACTGGAGCAGTTTTTAAGCCAGTGAAACTATTCTGTATGATACTGTAACGGTGGATACAGATCAGTATGGAATTGTCAAAACCTATCGGGGGGTGCCTGGGTGACTCAGTCAGTTAAGAATCAGCCTTCGGCTCAGATCGTGATCCCAGGGTCCTGGGATGGAGCCCTGCGTTAGGCTCCCTGCTTGGAGGAAAGCTTCTTCCTCTCATCCTTGCTTATGCTCTCTCTGTATCTCTCTCTCACTCAAATAGAGAGATAAATAAATTGAATAAATAAATAATCAATTAAATAAATAATAAATAAATAAAATTAAATAAATAAATAAAATCTTTAGGGAAAAAAAACTTATAGATGCACAACACAAAGAGTGGGCCCTGATGTAAACTATGGACATTATTTAGTTAATAATGTGTCCTAAATAATGTGTCAATACTGGCCCAAAGATGGTAATAAATGTACCTCTCTAATGCAAGATGCTAATAGCGAGGGAAGCAGGAGGGGTTAGCATACAGGAAATCTCTGTACTTTCAACCCTAATTTTCTGTAAATCTAAAACAATATATATTTATATCTTAAAAATTTCATTGATATGGTTTCAGATTCCATATTACTACTAAGTAGCTGCCACTTGTTGGATTTTGGTGTGGTATCAAAGAAGAATATCCACAACTATCTAAAAATGTTAGTAAAATATTCTCTTCTCTAACTATATGTTGGTGCAGGCTGGGTTTTCTTCTTCTTCTTCTTCTTCTTTTTTTAAAGATTTTATTTATTTATTTATTTGACAGAGAGAGATCACAAGTAGGCAGAGAGGCAGGCAGAGAAAGAGGGAAGCAGGCTCGCCACTGAGCAGAGAGCCTGGTGTGGGGCTTGATCCCAGGACCTTGAGATCATGACCTGAGCCGAAGGCAGAGGCTTAACCCACTGAGCCACCCAGGTGCCCCCTTCTTCTTCTTCTTCTTTTCTTTAAGATTTTATTTATTTGTCTGAGAGAGAGAGAGAGAGAGAGCACAACAAAGGGAGCAGCAGGCAGAGGAGGAAGCAGGCTCCCCACTGAGCCCCAGATGCGGGACTCGATCCCAGGACCCCAGGATCATGACCTGAGCTAAAGGCAGATGCTCAACTGACTGAGCCACCCAGGCGTCCCAGGCTGGATTTTCTTCATATACTGCAACCAAATCACATATCACAAGAGACTGCAGAAGCATCTGTTTTCTGTTAAGCCAGACACTTTGCGAAAACGTCAGACAATGCTACTCTTCTCACTACATTTTTTGTTTGTTTTGGAAAAAATACAGATATTTCTTGTAAAAATTATTTATGTTAAAATGTAACAGGCTCCTTGTTTTTCTTTTTAAATGGATTAGTGAGTACATATTTTGAATTTTTTTCTTGAGTTTTAATTTCTAGTAGGGCAAATATCAGTAGCTATAACCTACATAAACAAATGCTTTTTGGGCTTCTCACTAGGTTTTTATGAGGGTGAACATGACTTGAGTCCAAAATGTTTGAGAGTCACTGTTTCTGAGCAAAGCCAGGCCAGCTTCTGTCGATACTGCTTTGAGCCTTCCGTAAGCTGCCTGAGCCTCTCTGGTCTCCACCATCCCCACCCAAAGCTCCTCAGGAAGGTCCCTGAGGCACCTGTCCACATCAGGTGTGGGTGTGGAGAGGGAAGAGGTATCAAGAACTTGAAGCTGAGCCTCTGCCCTCTTCAGCCCCTTTGCCCCCTGTGGGGGTCTTCCTGAGGCAGTGAGTGTGGAAACCAGTCAAGGGATGCTGGCGGTATCAGAGGGCCCCCTCAGCCCCAGGCCTCCCCCCACAATCCAAGAACACACCAGCCAACCCTCAGCTGGGCCCGGGAGGAGCTTTCCTGAGCGCCTCACCAGGAACTTGGCCGTCTGGTTGCTCTTGGTGTACTTGTAGAGCCTGCGAAGCTGTTTTGCCTCCAATTCTGAGAATAGAGAAACAAATCGCCAGAGCATCCTACAGGGGAGAAACCAAGGCTGAGGGAGGCAGAGCACAGGCCCTCTCCCTTCAGCATCTGTCTTGTGTCCAGGACCCACCCAGGGAGAAGCGGACCATGTGCTGCCTCCTTGGATTTGGTTGGGGACGTGGAGAGCTGGAGATTTGCTAAACCTTGAACTCCCAGTCCTGATGCTTGGCACCCACACCACACAGCAGTTGTTCAATCACAGGGTCAAAAGAGTTCTTTGTCCGCTGTGTGGGCAAGCTGTGTGAATCAGTGCTGCCCTGAATAACTAGAGGACCCTGTTCTCTCCACCCCTTCTTCACCATGCTCGATCCAGGATCCTCACTCTTTCACATAAAGATGAAGGACTCTGGGATCTTGACTGAGGTGTGTCCTTGAATTGGTGGGGCCCAGGAATGGGTATAGTGGGAAGGGCAAGGAGGCTGCCCTACTTCCTCCAGTGCTTGATCTCCCAGGTTCGGCAGTAGTGCTGCAGAAAGGTGTTGATGTGGTCCCCTAGGACCACCAGGCTCTGCTTCATGTACTTTAGCTTCTTCTTCTGGGGAAGGTCCCTGGGCAGGTGTAACTTTCGTAGGAACTTCTTCAGTGGCCTTAGATACTCTTTACACTGTGGAGGCAACAGGTGATGTGAAGGACCATAGGAGAAAGAAGAGGCAGGTGGGCAGCCCCAAGTAACCAGTAGCCATTGTGGGCCAGGAAGTGTTAAGTGGGTTAAGGAAGGAGGCTCTTATCAAGGTCTTACCCCACTTTCTTGCCAAGACCATGACAAGTGGGACCGTAAGTGTGGGTCTGAGTAAGTATGGATCTGAGGCCTGCCAATTTCTGACCCAGGTCTCCTGGCCTGTAGGAGGGACAAGGTCCCTTACTCACTATTTTGAAGGTGTCCTGGCCCAGGCCCTTGGCATGGCGTATAAGTGAGTCTCCGGTGGAGGTGGTGCCAGAACTCTTCTCTAAGCAGGGTACATCTGTCACCTGGGAGGAGGCAGGGGGCAGCAGTCAGCTGGGGGACTTAGGTGCATGCTTCTCAGGGGGCCAGTGTGAGGCAACCGGTGGTCCAAATTCCAGCCAAAGCCTTCCATTTTCCCTAGGACCTCTTCCTTGGCCCAGCCTGGCAGCAAGTAAGCCCTTAGCAAAGAAACCCATCCATGAAGATCCCTGCTTAGAAAACCTAGAATGCCTTACCCATTTTTTTATAATCTTTAGAGCACAGTATTGTAGCTACTTTTGCAAAGCACTTGATAAAATGAACTCATTTTATTCTCCCACAAATTCTGTGAGGTAAGATATCATTATTCCTGGTTATAGACTCTCGAGAACACTTTGAGGCACCAAGAGATTGAAGGGACACCTTGGGGGAATGAGCAGGGAGTTATTCACTCATTCATTCAGCAAACATTTACTAAGCACCTAAGTCCTAGGCCTGCCTCTAACCTTTAGCATCAAGCCACAGTAATGGGCACTCGGAAAAGCATGTGATGGTGATGGTATTGAGAAGGAGCTTTCCTTTCTTTTTTTAAAAATTATTTATAATTTTTTATTTTTTAAATTTCTTTTCAGTGTACCAGAATTAATTATTTATGCACCACACCCAGTGCTCCATGCAATACATACCCTCCATAAAACCCACCACCGGGCTCACCCAACTTCCCACCGCCCCCCATTCAAAACCCTCAGATTGTTTTTCAGAGTCCACAGTCTCTCAAGGTTCATCTCCCCCTCCAAATTCCCCCAACTCTCTTCTCCTCTCCAATTCCCCATGTCCTCCATGTTATTTCTTATGCTCCACAAATAAGTGAAACCATATGATAATTGACCCTCTCTGCTTGACTTATTTCACTCAGCATAATCTCTTCCAGTCCCTTCCATGTTGATACAAAAGTTGGGTGTTCATCCTTTCTGATGGAGGCATAATAGTCCATAGTGGATATGGACCACATCTTCCTTATCTATTCGTCCGTTGAAGGGCATCTTGGTTCTTTCCACAGTTTGGTGACTGTGGCCATTGCTGCTATGAACATTGGGGTAGAGATGGCCCTTCTGTTCCCTGTATCTTTGGGGTAAATACCCAGTAGTGCAATTGCAGGGTCATAGGGTAGCTCTATTTTTAATTTCTTAAGGAATCTCCACACTGTTTTCCAAAGTGGCTGCACCAACTTGCATTCCCACTAACAGTGTAAAAGGGTTCCCCCTACTCCACATCCACTCTAACACACGTTGTTTACTGGCTTGTTAATTTTGGCCATTCTGACTGGTGTAAGGTGATATCTCAATGTGGTTTTGATTTGAATCTCCCTGATGGCTAGTGATAATGAACATTTTTTCATGTGTCTGATAGCCATTTGTATGTGAGAAGGAGCTTTCTGACAGCATATGTGGGGCCAAAAAACAAGAAAGAAAGAAACAAAACCCCACAAAAACCCCCAAAATTAATGAAGATAAAATGGCTGTGGAATAATACTTGAAGTCAGAGCACAAGATTAGATTGACACAGTAGAATTTGCACCTGACTTTGAAAATCCCCTCAGAAAAGTAAGCATTAATGCCTGTGTTCAGGAGGAATAAGGAAGACCCAGGCCCAGACCCAGACCACTCCGAAGGCAGAGACCGCATAACACAGGTGTACACACTCTCACGCACACACACATACAAGCACTTGTGTCTCCACAACCAACAATCATCTTGTCCTTAACATATGTCTTTGATAATCATCTGTTTGAATAAATTAACCTCTTGTTCCTTGGGTCTCCTGCTAGCTCATACATCACCATTTTTTTCTTCTTCTTTTCTTCCCTAAACTTCATGTTCTCTGCTTTCCAAGACCAGCCCCTCAAGGACGTTCCTTTCTTCCTTCCCTCACCTCCCCAGCCCCATTTCACCTTCTTTGGTGGCTTGTCCCCTTCAGCCTCATGCCCATCTGAGGCCTCCATCTCAATAGGTGCACTGGTGGCCTCCAGAGTGACACTCCTTCTGTCCCCTCAGGCTTCTGACCTACTGCTTCTGTGACCTGAGTGTCTCAGGGAGTGGGCAGGTTGGCTCCAGAACTCAGAGCAAAACCATGGCAACCGCCAACACAGCTCCCCTCCCCCTCCCATGCCCTCGTTCTTGGGGGTGGCCACCAGTCACCTCCTTCAACTGGGAATGGAATTCGGGAAGCGAGCAAGATGTGCTGGGTAGACCCAGGACTTTGTCAGAGCTCCCCGCGGGCCAGGAGGGGCTGTAACCCCTTCTCCCGGGAGAGCCGTCGGATGCCAGTGATTGTGACCCCTGGTAAGACCTTTGAAGTAATTTTCCTGTGTGTGTTTCACTCATGACTCCTCAGTTACACCGTGGGTTCCCCAAGATGAGGGCCATGGTTTATAACGTTTCTTTCTGGTTTGGGGATGAAGGTCTAGAGGGTGCTCATTCCTCTGTAGCCTCCGGGAAGTTAATAAGCCAGTTGTGTTGGGCGTTGGTTGAACGGTGGTAGCGTTTTTAGGGAGGGTGCAAAAATACACAGTTGAGCCTCACAACAGTCTTCTCTGAGATGGGCACCGGCGGTGATCCCATTTCACAGAAGAGGAGCCGAGAGGCAGAGAGGTCCGGTGACTTGCCTCAGGTCCAAGGCCATTCAGTGGGGCGCCGGGCGCCGGGTCGGATCCCGACCGCTCCTCCCCACCCCCGACGCCGCTCTCCGGAGATCCGGGGCCGCGGGAGGCATTGCTGCCACCTGAGTCCCGGCGTCTGGCTGACCCGCTGAGCCCCGAGGCGCTGGGAGGCGCGCAGTCCCAGCTGCGACCTCGCCCCTAACGCGGTCCCGGCGCCCGATCGCCACCTCCATAGGCGCACAGCGGGGTTCGGCGCTGATGAGACCGTTGCAGCCTGGGCTTACACAGTCTGTAAGTTCTCCCCCGGGGGCGCTGAGCTCCACCTCCCATCTCGTTCCCCCTCCAAGTCCATACTTCCCACTCCTCCCCTGTCTTCGCCCTAGCCGGTGGCACCACCGTGGCCAACGGAGCTGGGCTGGGACCCCCACCCGCCCTGCGAACTCCTCCCAGGTCTCTTTCACACACACACACTCCCTCTCCCTCTCCCTCTCCCTCACCCTCTGGCCATCTGGCGGCGGTACCCGAACACGACAAGGACACTGTGGCTCGGGACAGGCCTCGGGGAATGTGGCTCTCCTCCAAACTGGAAAGCCTGTTGTGCTGAGCATTAATCCAGGAATCTTTTGTGGCTATTAAGAAGGAAATTGTATTGGCAAGAGTAAGGGAAAAGGGGCTCTCATACACTTCAGCTGGGAACAACTCAGAATGTTAAATGTACATTCCCTTTGGCCCACAAATTCTACTGCTAGGAGTTGGTCCTAGGGAAAGATGATGTGTGCAATGAGGACTGTTACAGTGGTGACAATTTGGAAACAATTGAAGTGTGGTCAATAGGAAAGGGCAAATAAGCTGTGGAACACCAATACTTAAAAATAGTACTCTTATTAAATAGTAAATAAAATTAATTTTTAAAAAATACTACTGTAATACTACTAATTATTAAAATAGTACTCTATATCTACATAATACTAATTAAACTTTTTAAAAGTTATTACTTTATATTTAATGATGCAGAAAGAACTAAAAAAGCATGTCTGATATGATTCCGTTTTTGGAAGTATGTATTTATATATGCATAGGAAAAAAGTCTGGAACGATACACTTCAAAATATAAAGGGTGATTTTCACCTTTTTTGTATATTGTCTGCATTTCTAAAAATAATATGCTTTACATGTACAGTCAGGAAAAAAAAGGAGAGCTGAGTCTGTTTTTAAAAGTTACTCATAAGGAATAAATAACATCATTAAAAATGTTATATAATGCTAAGTTTAAACACACAACACAAAAGAGTATTACATTATAACCTAGATTAGTTGACATATATATGGACCAAGACTGGAAGGAAACAGTAAAAAGAAAGAAACAAGGAATTGATTATAGATATTATATATCTATTCCTCCCCCTGCCCCAAATAATATTTACAATTCAGAAGGGGGAAGTAAGTCAGAACCTCAAAGTTAACCTGTCCTTGTCTTCTCCCTCATCCTACTCCACTTCTCCTTTTCCCTCCCAGAGCCTCCACCAAGTCCTAGACTCTGGGTGCCTGCCCTATTCCCATAATGGTTTCATTATCAACATAGGGAGTAGCCTGAAGAGGCAATTGGGCCTACCAGCAGCTAGGAATAATGACTCAACACTCAACATCAAAACAAAAATCCATTGTCTTTGGGAGACATTCTCCAAAATCCAATTGGTTAGCATAAAATGACATTATAGAGCAAGTCAACTCACTGAACAGAGTCGTTCCTCTAATCGTTAATTTAAAAAACTGTATGTGCCATGTACTTCAGGAAGGTGGGCTGGAAAAGTGAGGATGTTAATCTGTTCACCCTCCACTCTATGCAGGTTGGCATATTCCTTGATGGTATGGGCTGGTTTCACAATTATTATGTCTCACCTCTACACTCTAGGGACAAAAATCTTGTTGTATGCCCTAAATTCAGGGGACAAGGAAAATGACTCTTGGCATCTACTGCCCATACTTCCTCTCATAAACTTTAAGATCTTTCCATATCTCTCTCTCTGGGTTATACAGTGACTCAGAGACTTTTTATTCCCCAAGGTCTCTCTCTCTCTATCCTTTTCTTTAATAAGAAACCCAAGGGTATCTTAACACTGCCGAAAGAACCCCCTTGATCTTGTCCTGAATTATCCAATTAGAACTGTATTAAGTCTCCAAAAAGGGGGGGAGGCATTCAGATTCACACCATAGCTGGAGTGCTGGATTCACACCATAACTGGAGTGCTGGATCTGGAGGAAATGTGACAGTTTCCAGCTGAGGGTCAAGGCATCCCTAACCCAAGGCCATGAGTGACTCTATCACTACCTAAGGCAGAGTGTCTTGCCATGGGGTCCACTGATAGGCCTGGGGGAGTCAAAAAACCCTTTGAAACTCTTCACTAGCACGTTAAGGACTTATCGCCTTCATCAGGTAATCAGAGAGATTTGTAGCCCTAAAGAAGTTAAGAACCAATGATCTAATAAGAGATTTAACCTAAGGGTATAGACCTTCTTGTTAGCCATAGTTTGTCAGAAGGGTCTTTAAATCTGAGCGCATGGAAGCACACAAATGTAGGTCATATGAGAACTGCCAGAAACATGTTAATCTGGAGAGAAACAGGATAAAAGAAGAAGGCAAGGGGGTTTTAGGTCTAACTAACCATATTCCAGACCTGGCCCAAGAAACCAATGACTGAGGAGAAGGCCAGTGGGCCCCTGACCATGTCCAGGAAAGGTGATTTACTGCACCCCCTGCTAGCAGCCTGAGCCCGTGCCTCACCAGCGGGAAGGAAGTTCCCCCTGCACTAATCTGGGGACAAGAGCCTGTCAGGACAGAGCCTACAGGTGTGACCCCTTCCCCTCTCATTCTGGCAGGACACAGGCTTATCTCTGCATGCTGATCAGCAGCATCTGTTCATCTCCTCTCCTCTCAGAATAGTTCTCAAAAATATTTGGCACTTTTTTCTTCACTCCTATCTGCTATTTACTGTAGTTTTCCATTTATGGAGCCCTGGTTTAATTTCACTTTGGGTTTTTTTCTTCTTTTTTGTAGCAATGTTTTAATTTGGGCTTTATGTGCTCTAAAAATATCTTGTCAGGATATCAAAATAACACCACAGAATGGCAAACTTGTAACTTCAGAGCATGTTTCTAAACAATTTAATGATATGCAAACTTCTGAGATGGTGTTAAATTGCTGGGCCTAATGATTTCCACTCGCCTCTCTCTGGAAAGTGTTCTTTCCTAAAATGGGAGGCAGGGAGATGTGCAGGAGAGAATTGTATGACCAACAAATATTGGAGCTGGGAAGGATTTTGGAGAGAAAAAAAAAATGCTACCCCTAAATTTGCCACAAGTCCTACAAGTTCTCCCCAGAGGACTTACTCTTACCACTTCTCCCTTAGGGCACCAGAGTTGTACCCCCTGCCATTGGCCTACATTTGGTGGTACTGGGGGTCTAATAGCAGGTGTTCCAGGCTGAGAAAAATTCTGATGAGAAAAATCACCTCGCCTCAGACTTTCAGATTCAGAATTTCGCAGGAGAGCCTGGGAGTCAATACTTTGATATGTCCCAGCCACTCATCAGACAAATTTGGAAGATGCTGTGTGGTGATATGAATCCCAAATTGGCCCTTGTTTAGATCGAATTGGGTAAATTATGGACTCTCCAGTGTTGTGTAAGAGCTAGCTCTAACAGGCTCATGAGAGAGGATCATTAAATTTTTAGGAATTTTGCCAGCTGTTTGTTAAACACAGACATTACTGAATGATATTGAAAGCAGGGACTCAAATACATACTTGTACATTAGTATTCATAGCAGCATTGTTCACAACAGCCAAAAGGTGGAACCAGCCCAAATGTCCATCAACAGATGAGTGGATAAACAAAATGTGGTATATCCATACAATAGAATTTTATTCAACCATAAAAAGGAATGAAATTTTATATGTGCTGCAATATGGATAATCCTTGCAAACATTGTGCTAAATGAAATAAGCCAGATACCAAAAAACAGAATATTATATGCTTCTACTTATATTAAATATCTGGAACAGGAAAATTGAGAGAGATAGAAGTAGGATAGAAGTTACCAGTATCTGGGAGGAAGGAAGAATAATTACAGAGTTTCTGTTTGGGGTGATAAAAAAAACGTTCTGCAAATAGATAATGATGGTAGCTCTACAACATTGTGAGTGTACTTAATGCCACTAAGTGGTACACTCAAAAAAGGTTAAAATGGTAAACTTAACGTTATGTATCTTTCGCCACAATAAAAAATTAATTCTGTAAAAGTAAAGTTAAATATCAACTTATAAAGAAATTACACTGAAGACAAAATAATATTCAACAGTAAGCCCTTCCTGGTTAGTTTTCTACATTTAACGGTTATCTTTGCCCTAGTGGTTATTTCTGTCTGTTGCACTGGTGATATAGAAACACTGTGTAACGGTGTGCTGCTGAGCATTTCTTCCCAGCTGCACATGGAGTGGACTGGTGGCTGGACGTCAGTGCAGAGGGAGTATTTATACAAGAGAAATCAAAACCACTACAAATCAGGGTCCTCTTCTCCCCACCAAACTGTTCATTAAGAATTTGCCAGTACACCACTCTTTCCAAACCATAATTTCCTCAATGGCAAAAAGGAAATAACAAAACTTATCGCACAGAGTTTCTCTGAGGATTGAAGATAGTTCATTGTGTGAGTGGATGGAGGTTGACTAAAACTGATAACTGACTGTGACGATGATTTCACCATATACATTCATATAATCATATAATTATCATTATGTTGTACACCTTAAATAAAAACAATGTTATATGTCAATTAAGAATTAAATTTTTAAAATATTTTATTTATTTGTTTGACAGACAGAGATCACAGTAGGCAGAGAGACAGGCAGAGAGAGAGGAGAAAGCAGACTCCCTGCCGGGCAGAGAGCCCCATGTGGGGCTCCATCCCAGGACCCTGGAATCACGACCCGAGCCAAAAGCAGAGGCTTAACCCACTGAGCCACCCAGGCGCTCCAAGAAATAAAAATTAATTTTTTAAAAGATTTTTCAGGGGAAGGGGCGCCTGGGTGGCTCAGTGGGTTAAGCCTCTGCTTTTGGCTCGTGTCATGGTCCCAGAATCCTGGGATCAAGCCCCGCACCAGGCTCTCTGCTCAGCGGGGAGCCTGCTTCCTCCTCTCTCTCTGTCTGCCTCTCTGCCTACTTGTGATCTCTCTCTGTCAAATAAATAAATAAAATATTTTTTAAAAAAAGATTTTTCAGGACACCTGGGTGGCTCAGTTGGTTAAGCAGCTGCCTTCGGCTCAGGTCATGATCCCAGGATGCTGGGATCGAGTCCCACATTGGGCTCCTTGCTTGGCAGGGAGCCTGCTTCTCCCTCTGCCTCTGCCTGCCACTCTGTCTGCCTGTGCTCTCTCTCTCTCTCTCTAACAAATAAATAAATAAGATTTTTCAGGGGAAAGGTCCCATCAAATGTGCCTGTCACATAGAAGTGTCTGGTTAACTTTCACCTTTCACTGGAGACCATGAGATCCTTGAAGGCAGAATCCCACTCAAATTAGCTTTCTGTCCTCCAAATCTCTATTGTAGGAGCTCAATAAACGTTTGTTGAATTGAATACATGAACAAATGGATGGCTGTTCCCAAGACAAATGGAGAAAAATGTTGTTGTCTTAACAGCAAGCACCAGAATTACTTTTAGGAAAGGAAACAACTTCATAGCTGGAGGCACAAGGTGAGATCTGAGGCCAAGGCAGGAGCCTTGTCACCAAAAAGAGAGCTAAGCTGCTCTGAAAGAGAAAATGAGAAGAATTTGGCCTTTGGTTTTGTTTTTGATGTAGAAAAGGCTGTCAGAAGAGAGAGGAAGAGAGAGGGGGCATTACAGAGATAGAAACCTGCAAAAGAGATGATGTGAGCCTGGGTCACCCTGGGATGACCTGGAGGCTGGGTAGGCTGGGTAGGACGCTTTAGCACTTCCAGTAAGGCATGCCTGGGGAAGGGTGACCCATGGGATGAATATGGGTTGTACTCATTTGCTATAAGGTATGAGATGCAACATTTCTTTAGAACCCTCTGTGTCAGGATGCCTGGGTGGCTCAGTCGGTCAAGCAAGTGTCTGCCTTTGGCTCAGGTCATGATCCCAGGATCCAGGGACTGAGTCCCACAGCTGACTCCTTGCTCAGTGGGGAGCCTGCTTCTCCCTCTGCCTGCTGTTCCCTGCTCCCCCTGCTTGTGTTCTCTCTCTCTTTTTCAAATAAAATTAAAAAAAAAAAAACCTCCATGTCTACCCTACTCGACATCTTTGGATGTGTGTCTGTTTTAGAATAAGATGAAGTAAAAAAAAAAGTTGGGCTATCCTATTTTGGGCCCAGGCTGCCAGTGAAAGATAAGGAGCAGCAACAAGATATGGTAGAGAGCAAAAAATGTGGCAGAGGGAAAAAATGTGATCAGAAGAGACCACCATGATGACATAAATTCCTGGGAATTTGTGGAGAAATTGGAGAAGCACTTTAGACTTCCATGGTTTATAGGTTGCAGAACTGAATCGATTTTCTCTAGATTTTAGAGAGCTACGAGATCTTAGCTGCCAACGGACTACATTCAATTATGTTGGAATTTGTATAACTGTGTAATGTTCCATTGGGCGATCAGTGGACAGTAAGATAATACATTTTGGCTTATTCCTATAGCTCAAAGTCTATATTCCTATAGTTTCTATAGATTTTGAGAAGATTCTTTGTCTTTTTTGGACTCTTGTTAGAATTAGGAATGTTGGGGCACCTGGGTGGCTCAGTGGGTTAAAGCCTCTGCCTTCAGCTCAGGTCATGATCCCAGGGTCCTGGGATCGAGCCCCATATCGGGCTCTCTGCTCAGCAGGGAGCCTGCTTCCCTTCCTCTCTCTCTCTGCCCACCTCTCTGCCTACTTGTGATCTCTGTCAAATAAATACATAAATAAAATCTTTTAAAAAAAAGGAATTAGGAATGTTCTGGGTAAATCCGTAAAACCTAAGGCCATTATAATGTCAAATTACCCTACTCTCTTACAAAATGTTTTTTGATGTCCAACAAAATCTAAGCCATCTAAAGAATGGAGTAGGAAAAGGGAATGGTGGTAGCTTTACAGTGGAGAAGCCTGCTGGACACTACGTTAACCTAGTGATCAAGGTTAACATTATGAGTGATGTCCTGTGAGTATCATGTACTCCCAGATATGATGTGTTAGGAGAAGAGGACTTTACCTCCACAGCATTGTTGTTGTCGTTGTTGTTTAAGATTTTTATTTTAAGTCATCTCTACACCCAGCATGGTGCTTGAACTCACAATCCTGGGATCAAGAGTCACATGCTCTACCTATTGAGCCAGCCATGAGCCCCCATCTCTGCAATATTTCCCAAAAAAACCCATTATCCCAAACTAATCAAAAGAAAAAAATCAAACAAATCCAGATTGGGAGACATTCTACACGATATCACGATATCTGGCTAGAACTCCTCAAGATTGATAAGGTCATTTGAAAAATGAGGAAAGACCAAGAAACTGTCACAAACTAGAGAAGATTGGGGATACATGACAACTAAAGGTAATGGGATAGTCTGTGTTTGATCCTGGAACAAAAATGAACTTAAGGGGTGCCTGGGTGGCTCAGTGGGTTAAAGCCTCTGCCTTCAGCTCAGGTCATGATCCCAGAGTCCTGGGATCGAGCCCCGCATCGGGCTCTCTGCTCACCAGGGAGCCTGCCTCTCCCTCTCTCTGTGCCTGCCTCTCTGCCTACTTGTGATTTCTGTCTGTCAAATAAATAAATAAAATCTTTTAAAAAAATGAACTTAAATGGAAAAACTAGTGAAATCCAAAGCAAGCTTGGAATTTAGATAATAATATACCAATGTCAATTTTTTAGTTTTGACAGAAGTAACATGGTAATATGTTAGCAATGGTGGACATTGAGTGAGGAGCATAAAGGAACTTTCTATACAGTCTCTTCTGTAATTCTGAAAGTATTTCCAAGTAAAAAAATTATTTAAAAAGAAATGGAATTACACGGCCTTTGGTCTGACCCAGGAAACCCACATATTCTTATGTTTTGAGTTTTTCTGTTTTGGGGAATATAATTATATGGTTTATTTGTGTTATCCGACAGAGTACGTTTCAAGGAATCATTCATTCTCATGGGCAAAGATACAATATCTTTTTCTAGGTTCTACTGGCCCACAAAAAAAGAGATACGTTCACATCCCAGGAACCTGGTCCCAGGAAAGACATTCTCCGTTAAGTTGTTTCATTAAGTTGTTTCGGTAGGATCAAACCTGGCTTCCTTTCCAGGCCTGCACTCTGGGATAATTACTCACAGATGCTTTATTTGGGCAACAGTAACATATTGAGATTAAGTGCACCTCTGTGCACAACTCTGTCCTGAGTACTTGCATAAGAAAGGCAAACAGATACAACTAAGGTGACTGCCCTAAGATTATTGCCAACCTGGGAAGCCTTTTCTGGGCAGCCAACAAGCCTATGACGACCGTGAATAAATGTGTTAAATGACAGGCTTGCCCATTCTAAACTGGGACTCCTACTAGTGGTTATTCTGTTTGTTTGGGGATTGTGACACTGGCTAAAAAGACCAGCTTTCTATTTAAGTGTCCTTTTCAAACTGGAAACATGAGAAGATTGTTTCTTGGCAGCCACTATTTTTAGAGTTGTGTGCTCTGGGAGTACAATGATGGTGCTTCAGAGAGCTAATCCCAGTCTTTTGTTACAAGGAAACTGATGGGCATCCTTCTACAATTTCTCTAAATAAGCCCAAGCCACACTTTCAGAAGCCTTTGGTGTGGTACGTTACACAAAGACCATTGAAAAGCTGTGTTTCAGCATGGCCAAAACTCCCTCTTGAAAAGGGATCTTTCCCAGACCAGCTCTTTAAGGAAATGAGATGTGGAGGAATACAGGCTAAACTGGGAAGTGATAGTGCCTTCTCATAGACATATGGGCAAAGGGAGAACTAAAGAGTCTTCTCTCAACCCCCAGAAATAAGTACAAACATCAAGTTAGGACTTTTCCCTGGAATTAAAAATATCAAAAGATTAACGCTCAGGACCTATGCTGTGTGCATCACCTTAAAAACAATTTTAACTTGGAAATAATTCCAAGCTTACAGAAAAGCTGTAAGAAAAAAAATACTTGTATATCCTTTATTTAGATCTATTTGTTAACATTTTAATCAATTTGTTTTATTATAGCATTCTCCTTCTTTCCCATTCTCTCTCTCTTCACATATGCGCACATGCATACATACAATATATATATTCCAGGAGTGTGTGTGTGTTATGTGCATTAAAAACTTTGTTTTTTCCTGAATGCTTTAAAAGTAAGTTTCATACATCATTGTCCCTTTCCCCTGAATAACCCCAGTGTGTGTTTACTAAGGACAGGAATTCAAGTCAAGAGCTACTCTATTTGAGGGCACCTGGCTGGTTCAGCTAGTGGAGTGTGCAACTCTTGATCTCAGGGTTCTGAGTTTGAGCCCCACATCACTGGATATAGAAATTACTTAAAAATAAAATCTTAAAAAAGAGAGAGAGAGAGAAACTATAGTTGAGGAAACACACCCAAGGAGTCTCATTCACACCTGGACCTGATCTCAATGATGAGATCCTACAATCCAGGCTGGAGCCTGAGATCATAATTCGGATTTTGGGGAAAGGGGTGAATGTATATTGCAGACAGCAGAAATGTCAGTTGTGATCAGAGGGTAAGCTGTGGTACAGCAATGTTGCTGGAGCCCATTTCCCCCGCCCTTGAACCCAGGCAGAACTCTGTGACCACTTCAATGACTAGAATGCAGCAGAAGTGCCATTGTGTTACATGTAAGGCTAGGTCATAAAAGGTGATACAACTTAAGCTGATTACTCCTGCCCTCCACCCCACAGGCACAGGCACACACTGCTCACCTTTGGAAACTAACCACAGCATTGTGGGGGGAAGACGCAGCACATTGTCTCAGTGGCAACAGCTTGAAAGCTAAGGAGTGGAATCCTCTGAAGGCTGGCTCACTCACACACCAGACGTCTGGTGCCTGCTGTGGGCTGGCTAAATGGAGGAGAGATTAGCTATCTCCCCTGAACCTTGCCCAAATTGCAGATTCATAAGCAAAATAAAAATTGTCATTGTTTTATGCCACTAAGTTTTGGGGGTAATTTCTTGAGCAGCAGTAATAACCAGAATCACAATCCCATGCAATGGCACAGGCAAGCTCACATGTAGAGACAAATATATACATACTGGCATGTAATTACAATTAGTGCTCTAGGACTTCAGAAGAATGAAAAAGTTTGAGGTCAAGGAGGGATGGAGTATGGAGGGTAGAGAAACTCCTTATATTAATTTTTGCATAATGCAAGATGGGGTGTAGTTAATAAATGCACACAGGGATCTATAACTAGAATTTAAGTCTGCCCTCCTCTGTTTGTGTTCCATAGTTCCATTTTCTAGTACATAGAAACTAGAAAATTTGGGTTCATTCAGTGCTGTTCCTGGGAAAGCTTGCCATTGAATCTAGTATGTGGTCTGAGCTACTAATGAAGAGAGTTTTTCTGAGTGGGGGGGAAATCGAGCCCTTTCCTCTGGAATTTCTGGGGACAGTCTTTTTTTTAAAAGATTTTATTTATTTATTTGTCAGAGAGAGAGAGGGAGAGAGAGCGAATGAGCACAGGCAGACAGAGAGGCAGGCAGAGGGAGAGGGAGAAACAGACTCCCTGCCAAGCAAGGAGCCGGATGTGGGACTCCATCCCAGGATACTGGGATCATGACCTGAGCCGAAGGCAGCTGCTTAACCAACTGAGCCACCCAGGCGTCCCTCTGGGGACAGTCTTAGTATATCCTGGGTACTATCTCACACTTTAGTATGAATTAATTAAGATGTTGGTATTATTTACTAATGTACACAAAAATATGTGGGCCTAAATAATCTCTGTTGAGTGACATCCAGGTTGAAGTTCATGCATAGGTAGAAAGCTACCTTCAGCCATTAATCATCATACTTTAGCCTAATTCAATTCATTCTTGTAGAACAAATTTTAAGGGTGCCTATTGTCCCCAGAACCTTCTGTCAAGTATTGTCCATTGATAGTTCAAATAAATCACAGCAAAATAGAAATCTGATGAAAATCAACTAAGCTCTTAAAATCTGCCTGAAAGCATTTCTCAAACGCTTATAATTCTTTTTTTTTTTTTTAAGATTTTATTTATTTATTTGTCAGAGAGAATGAACACAGGCAGACAGATTGGCAGGCTCCCTGCTGAGCAAGGAGCCCGATCTGGGATTCCATCCCAGGACGCTGGGATCATGACCTGAGCCAAAGGCAGCTGCTTAACCAACTGAGCCACCCAGGCGTCCCAAACGCTTATAATTCTTGACAAGTGTTAGAAGTGAGAATTATTGGAACGCCTGGGTGGCTCAGTGGGTTAAAGCCTCTGCCTTCAGCTCCAGGTCATGATCCCAGGATCCTGGGATCTAGCCCCACATCGGGCTCTCTGCTCAGCGGGGAGTCTGCTTCCTCCTCTCTCTCTCTGCCTGCTTGTGATCTGTCTGTCAAATAAATAATTAAAAAAATAATTCTCACTTTTTAAAAAGATTTTTATTTATTTATTTGACAGACAGAGATCACAAGTAGGCAGAGAGGTAGGCAGTTAACCTTGCTAGTTAATAATGCATTTTGATTTTTCAATTGTTTTAGTAGCTAGCATTTTTGTTCATATAAAGGGCAATTCTGATAAGGCAGAGCTTCTTTTTTTTAAATTTATTTGTCAGAGAGCGAGAACAGGCAGACAGAGTGGCAGGCAGAGGGAGAAGCAGGCTCCCTGACGAGCAGAGAGCCCGATGTGGGACTCGATCCCAGGACGCTGGGATCATGACCTGAGCTGAAGGCAGCCGCTTAACCAACTGAGCCACCCAGGCGTCCCAAGGCAGAGCTTCTTATCTTTTGAATTCTTCTTTATACCTCTGTGCCTTTATCTACACTTTTCTTCTTTCCTGGAATGCTCCCCCTCCCCTGCAGCATTGGGGGAGGGGCAAAGAGAGAAGGAGAAGGAATCCTCAAGCAGACTCCCTGCTGAGTGCTGAGGCTCCACTCCAGGACTTGGAGGCTACTGGGGCTCAATCCCAGGACCCTGAGATCATGACCCCAGCCAAAATCAAGAGTTGGCCATTCAGCTGACTGAGCTACACATGTGCCCCTCTCTCTCCCCTCTTCTTTGGTTTCCTACCTAATTGGCTTTCCCTTCTCAGTCTTCTTGCTAGTTTCCCATCTCTGAATTTTTAATGGTGGAAGCCGCAGTTACCTTGGGAGTGAATCATGTCCTGGGAAATCTCATCCAGTTTCATGACTTCAAGTATCATGAATCTCTAATGACCCCTCAATTTATATCTCCAGCCAGAACCATTTCTCAGGTCAGACAAAACTTAACTCTCTATTCAACATCTCTGCTTGGATATCGAATAGACATTTCAAAAGTAACAGGTCCAAAACTGAGCTCCTGAACTTGTTCCACAAACCTGCCCCTCTAGTGTCTTCTATTCTACATCAGTGAATATTAATTCTAGCTTCCTAGTTCCTTTGGCCACCAAGTTTGAAGTAGTTATTCTCTGACACTATTTTCTGACCTATTCAGAAAATCAATAAATCTTGTTGGCTCTTCCTTCAAAATATTATCTGGGACCCAACTGGTCCCCCTTAGCCCTCCCTGCCTGGATATCTGCAGTAGCCTTCCAAATGGTCTCCTCATCTTTGCCCTTTCTTTTCTTTCTTTCTTTCTTTCTTTCTTTCTTTCTTTCTTTCTTTCTTTCTTTCTCTTTCTTTCTTCTTTCCTTCCTGTCTTTTTCTTTCTTTTTTAAGTAAACTCCATGACCAACGTGGGGCTCAAACTCACAACCCGGAGATGAACAAGAGTCATATGCTCTCCCAACTGAGCCAGCCAGGCGCCCGTCTGTCTTTGTATCCTTTCATCTCTTTTCTCACTCCAGTTCATTTTCAACACATCAAAGAGATCCATTTAAAGTGTAGGCAGATCTCTTCTCTTTGCAAAATCCCACAATGGAATCCCATTTTCTAAATAGTAAGAACGAAACTCTTAAGGGAGATCTACCTCTAACCACTTCCCTCAGTGTTCAGTCACACTTGCTCCTTGTTGATTATTATACTGGCCAGGATGCTCTTGCATTGGTGCCTGGGATATCTACAAGGTTCACTCCATCATCTCTCAGACTTTGGCTTAAATATCGCCTTTTTGCTCCTCTCTGACTATTCTATTTTTTTTTTTTTAAGATTTTATTTATTTGACAGAGATCACAAGTAGGCAGAGAGGCAGGTGGGGGAGCGGGGTGGGGTGAAGCAGGCTCCCCGATGAGCAGAGAGCCCAATGCGGGGCTCTACCCAGGACTCCGGAATCATGACCTGAGCCGAAGGCAGAGGCTTTAACCCACTGAGCCACCCAGGCGCCCCCAACTATTCTATTTTAAATTACAAGCTTCATCTCAGCACTTCCTGTCTCCTTTCTGTGTAATTTTTCTCCACAGAACTTGTTACCAATGGACTTAATATTATTTTACTTATTTTGTCTTTCTTTTTCCACTAAAATGTTGATTTCATAAGACCAGGAATTTTTCTTTGTTCAATTCGGTATCTTCAGGACCTAGGATGATACCTGTTACATACTAGGCACTTTGAACTTGTTGAAGGAGTGAATGAATGGCTGATTTCTTACTTGGTCCTTCAAGACTCCCATCCCCAAGGCTTCCCTCCCTCCCCCACTCCTTTATTTTGCACTCTCCCTATTCTCAGTTCCCATAACACACCATATTTGTCTCGATCATAGTACTTCTTAGAGCCTTTAGAAAGAATTCATCTTTGTATTCCCTAGGGTTGTGCACCGTCTCTTGCACACAGAAAAATGCTTAATAAATTTTAAAATAAACTATTTGCGTTCATACCAAATTTGGGGGCAGTGGGAAGATGTTAGACCTGAGTGAGAAACTTCTCAACTTCCTCTGTTTTTATATGAATTTCCTTCCTTTTTCAAAGAAACCCAGATTGGATTCCACCCCCACCCCCAGAATGCCAGTAAATGAATATAATTGCCAAAAAACTTTTGGCCAACTGCTATTTTATAGCTTTCAAATCCTTTTGGAAGAAAATCTTGGGATTTTTAAAAATATTACTTGTTGGGTCAGGACCACCAAGCAAAAAGTTTTACCTAAATCTAGATTCTAACTCACATACTGCGGATCTAGCTTCACCTACTAACTCCTTTGAAGACTAACGATTTACCCCATCCTCATCCACTGTGAATGTCAGACTTTTTGAATTATACCATAATTACTAGTTATTAATATCTACATGTAGGCAGGTACATCTCTGTATCAGAATTTTTTATTAACACACTTGATTTTTTAGAGTTTTTTTTAAAATCTTTTTTTTTTAAGATTTTATTTATTTATTATATATATAGAGAGAGATTGCACAGGCAGACAGAGTGGTAGGCAGAGGCAGAGGGAGAAGCAGGCTCCCTGTCGAGCAAGGAGCCCGATGTGGGACTCGATCCCAGGACGCTGGGATCATGACCTGAGCCGAAGGCAGCTGCTTAACCAACTGAGCCACCCAGGCGTCCCTGATTTTTTAGAGTTTTATGTTCACAGCAAAATTGACCAGAGTACAGAGATTTCCCATATAACCCCTGTCTCCATGTGCACATAACCCTTGCCATCAAAATAATAGCTATTAATCAAAAGGAAGCCAGGAGTGAAGAAAGGGAGGACAATTAGACAAATAGCACATTGGTAGTTCAGTAAAAGGTGGAAAACAGAATAGAAGCATTGTATTAATAGCCAGGTGAGAAAAACTCAGCCTGACCTAAAAATAAAAAGATTTGAGGTGGCAAGAGAATGTACATTTCAAAAGATAATAAGATCCTAGAACTTAAGAATTGGAAAAAGCCTGATTGAGTATAAAGCCTTCATCTAGTAGACAAAGAAATCAAAGTCTAAAGTATCCAGCTAGAGCTGCCATTTCTCAAATATCTAACAAAGCCTATTAGTATGATCAGCTGGACTTCATATGGCTTGGCAAAGCAATTTAGAACCTAGAAACTGAAGTAAGGCATGTCTTAGATCTGTTCAGAACTAGATTCTGATTATCCTATGTTCTAATGCTGATTAGAATTCAATTAATGTACTTATTCTTAAATGTATACTTTCTATTTTGTTGGAAAAGACTGGCCTGAGTAAAATGCAGTTGTCCTATTAGAAGAAATAAGATCAGAGGAGGACTAAGAAGAAGCTGCTTGATTTTTCAGGAGCTAACAACAACAACAACGACAAGAGCCACAGTAACAGTTGCTGGTGAAACCAGCCACGATACCCCTTCCCTAACCTTTGTGAACTGTTAATATGAAAGAGATATAGGGGCACCTGGGTGGCTCAGTGGGTTAAAGCCTCTGCCTTTGGCTCAGGTCATGGTCTCAGGGTCCTGGGATGAGCCCGAATAGGGCTCTCTGCTCAGCGGGGAACCTGCTCCCCCCGACCCCATCTCTCTGCCTGCCTCTCTGCCTACTTGTGATCTCTGTCTGTCAAATAAATAAATAAAATCTTAAAAAAAAAAGAAAGAAAGAGATAAAAATACAACCTCATTGCTGCTGGGGTGGGGGAGGGCAGTGTGGAGTCACTATAAAAGAATAAACATTTACTCAGGTTCAGTGGGTTGTGTAAGTTGTTTGCCAAACATGGATTGTGGTAAGACACCTTCTAAAGGAGGTCTAAGTTAAAGGCCCTCACTTTTAATGTTTTACTTCTTTCCCATTCTTTGTTTTAGTTTACGTATCTTGTGAGTCACAAGCTCTTAGGGAATGGGCCCTGTTGAAATTTTGCCAGTGTTAGGCACCTTTTTTTTTTAAAGAATGATAAACAGGGGGTGCCTGGGTGGCTCAGTGGGTTAAAGCCTCTGCCTTCTGCTCGGGTCATGATCCCAGAGTCCTGGGATCGAGCCCCGCATCCGGCTCTCTGCTCAGCGGGGAACCTGCTTCCTCCTCTCTCTCTTCGTGCCTCTCTGCCCACTTGTGCCTGTCAAACAAATAAATAAAATCTTAAAAAAAAAAAAGAATGATAAACAGAAAGGAGAAACACTTTTAAGTGTACATGAGAGAATGATTGACATCTCTTTAGTCATTCTTAAAATATTTTGTCCAGGTTTATTTATTTATTTAAAAGATTTTATTTATTTGAGAGAGAGAAAGTGAGAGACAGCAGGAGTGGAGGGGGAGCGGCAGAGGGAGAGGAAGAGAGAGAGGGAGAAGCAGACTCCCTGCTGAGCAGGGAGACCAATGGGGGGAGGGTTCAATCCCAGGACTCTGGCATCATGACCTGAGCTGAAGGCTGACACTGAACAACTGAGCCACCCAGGAGCCCCTTTGTCCAGGTTTTAAATGAAAATGAATTTCATATCTAGAAAAGCAAGGATTTATTCTGTGTTGTTAGGATTTGTGATAGGTAGAGGGTATAATGACAAAAGTCAGTTTAAATTGATTTTAATGTTAGCAAGGTGAGAGGAAATTGGCTTTCTTGGACACTCTTGATTAGAATGTAAATTGATCCAAATCTTTTTTTTTCTTTTAAGATTTTATTTATTTGATAGACAGAGATCACATGTAGGCAGAGAAGCAGGCAGAGAGAGAGGAGGAAGCAGGCTCTGGGATCATGATCTGAGCCGAAGGCAGAGGCTTTAACCCACTGAGCCACCCAGGCACCCCCAAATCTTTGTAGCAATTTGGCAACATCTACTATTAAAACTAAAGGTGCATAGTCTTAGACTCTGGAATTCAGTTTCTGGAAATTCCATCCACAGAGATTCTCACATTTGCAAAGGGGATATATGTACTACGATGTTAATTGCAACAATGTTTGTAATATTGAAACCCTTGAAAATAATGTTCATCAACAGATGATTAGCTAATTATACATTAACTACATAAAATTGGCATATTATGTATGTTAAAAAATAAGGTAGATCTATAAGCTGACACAAAAAGTGATTTGAGCTATACTATTGGGTGAAAGAGAAATTGCAGATCAGTATGTAGACTATGAAAAAGGTGTGTCATGGGTAGAGTTACAGAAAACTGGAAGGATACATACCCCTGGGAAATGAGATGGGGTGAAGTAAAAAGTGTGACCTTTTACTTTATATACACTTTTTTAAATTGGTGGAAAAACTTTTTTTACATAGAATATATGTTATTTTCATTACAAATAACTGTGTTTAAAGTTATATTTTCATTTACTCTAAAATACCTTTTTTTAAAAGATTTTCCTTAGTTTATTACTTGAGAGAGAGAATGGGAGAGGATGAGAGGGGGGAAGGTCAGAGGGAGAAGCAGACTCCCTGCGGAGCAGGGAGCCTGATGCGGGACTCAATCCCGGGACTCCAGGATCATGACCTGAGCCAAAGGCAGTTGCTTAACCAACTGAGCCACCCAGGGACCCCTAAAATACATACATTTTTAAAATATGACGGTGACTACATCCTCATATTTTGTCATTATAAGGAGACAAGTACAAAATACTAGGAAAAAAACCCAATGCTATAGTCATACTTCATACACTGTTGGCTTCATTTTGTGGCAATCAAGTTAAACATAAATGAGGTGCTGTTGCATACCTTCTTTATTGTACTGATGTTTCTGTCTATGACCTAAGCTTCTTTGGCAAGTATTAAAATGACTCTGCCCTATTCCTTTGTTATTTCTCTGGGAGTACAAACTGAGGATCACTGTCATTTAGGTTGCTCAACTGGAAGTAGAAATTACATGCCAGTCTCCCATGCTTTAAATCTTCATATGGACAGCTCTTTCACGGGCATGTAATTATAGTTAAAACAATGGTTCTCCAAGTGCAACCTAATGCTTGAAGTCAGGTGGCTGGCCAATTCTTCACTGGATTAAATGAAATATAATGAAAGTGAACAAACTAAATGATTAATAGGATTCCTTTCAGCATGACAAGTGGGCTTTAGATTTTCTACATCATCAAACTTTAGTACTGTGTCAATTTTAAGTTATAGAGGGATGTTTAACATTTGACTGCCGGATACTGTGTAATACAAACCAAAAGGCAGGCCTTAATCCCAGCTTAACATTTAACATTCCCATCAGACATAACTATCTGCTTCACTGCCTTCAATAATATGCTTAATTTAACTCAGACAAAGGAGAAATACTATTTCTTAGTTTGCTATTTCAGCTCACAATTTTGAGAAGTGTTTAATCCATGGTAAACTCTGTGATGGGATGAACGTTTTTATGGCCCTGAATGCAGGTCTGAAACCAAGGAGGAAATTTTAAACGTTCCTGTGTGTTAGTACTGCTCTAAATCTTTCATTACAAAGTTTATATTCTACTCTTTCCTGAGCATTTTATAATAATTTACTATTTCATGTGCTTAAGTCCAACCCTAGCCCCACCTTTCAAGTGGGGCAATACTACAAAGAGCTACAACAATTTGCTTCCAATTCCACTCTAAATCAAATGGGTAGATAATCACTCAGGACTATCTTTGGTAGACTAAGGTTGTCTTTAGGTATTGATTATTTGAGATGGTAATAATGCTTAAGGATGTTGCAGTTGAATTCTTGAGGGTCTTTCCCCCTACAGCTGAGCCCTTAAGATTCATTTCCCATTAATTATGGTAAGCTAACTGCAGGCTGAAGATGACAAAGTTGTTTTGTCTGGAGACTTTTGTCTATACCAAACTAATGATCTGGAAATGAAAGGCTTTGAAGTGGGTTCCCAACCCCCTCATTCATGGCCTTTTAGTAATGAAACTAATCTGAGGTCTTAAAATTAACTGCCTCATGGTGAACTGGAAAGGGCAGCACAGTGACTAATGCCACGCTGCTGATCTGGTCTGCCAGGAAAGGCAAGTAGAGAAACAAGAGTATTGCCTTCTTTCTCTAGCAGGGCGTATCATAATCTGTTGGCTTTAGGAACTAAAATCCTTTTGCTGGCTCTGAATTACCTAACTGGCACCTCCTGTCTAATCTAATCCAAATGGTTATTTTTCAAAGTTATTTCCTTATCCAAAAGCTTTACTCTGTGACTTTGAGAGTGAAGACTAACAGAAACAAATTGAATAGGCTTAAAAAGTGAGGAACTGAAAATATACAACTGTATATAGAATACAAGTGCATATTGTGTACTGAATATATACATGCATATATATACATACATTGTGTATATATACACACAACCATATATATTTATACACACACACACACACACACACACACAATTGACTTTTGAACGAGAGGGTCAGGGGCACCAACCCTCCTTGCATAGGCAAAAATCCTTGTATATAACTTCCCCAAAACTTTACTACTATTGATTAACCAGAGCCTTGCCAATTATGTAAACAGTTAACACATATATTGCATGCTATATGTATTATATACTGTATTTTTTAAAGATTATTTATTTATTTGACACAGAGAGAGAGTGAGAGAGGGAACACAAGGGGAGTGGGAGAGACAGAAGCAGGCTTCTAGCTGAGCAGAGAGCCTGATGTGGGGTTTGGTGCAGCTTAACGACTGAGCCACCCAGGCGCCCCTATATACTGTATTCTTATATAATAAGTTAGAGGAAAGAAACATAAGGAAAATACACTTACAGTACTATACGATATTTATGGGGGAAAACCCACATACAAGAGGACCCCTGGAGTTCAAATCTGAGTTCATCTGAGTTCAAGGGTCAACTTTACCACATCTATTGATCTGTCCATTGATGGACACTTGGGTTATTTCTACATTTTGGCTATTGAGAATAATATTCTATAAATATGGGTGTATAAATATGTGCCCCTACATTCAACTCTTTTGGGTATATATTTACAAGTGGAATCCTGGATCATATAGTAAATCTGGGAAATTCTGACACATCCTATAACAGAAACAAACCTTGAGTACATTACGGTAAGTCAAATAAGCCAGACAGGAAATGAGAAATACTGTTATGATTCCACCCATGAGGTACTTACAAATGGTTCTGTATTTTACCACAATAAAAAACAGGTTTTTGAAAAGCAAGGGGCTCCATCGTAGTAAGTCTTGTAAGCCTCACATCTCTGGTGGGGAGCAACTCCTGGAGAGAAACTAGCTAAGCCTTTTGCACAGCAGCTCCCAGGGATGCTATACAAGAGCCAGGCTGAGTGGGAGGTGGGCTTGCAGACGTGAAAGGAAATCTAGAGTCAACTGGGGTATAGGGGGGAAACGGGATAACGTGAAAAGGAAGATATTCTAAACTTTTCACAAGGTTCATTTTTCCTTAGTGATCTCCCCACCAGGATTAAGAATGCTTTCGTCAGAGGAAATCCTTGAGAGTCTCTTTCCTTTCACAACTCCCTCACAGCCAAGAATTCCCATACCGTTAGGAGTTTCTCCCCTGCCCCCCTTTCTCTCACTGCACCCCTCAGACCCCGGTTTCCTAAGATTCCACCCAAGATGGGGCCTGTCCAAGGACAGATCAACCGCCTGTTGCTCCGGCCCCGCCCCTCAGACGCCGGAACGGGTAGGCGGGAGACACCGCCACGAGCGCCCCGGAAGTCGCCCGCTCAGGTGGGCGGAGGCTCCCGGGCCTTGCGGCTTCGGATTGGCGGGAAGCTACAGGATGATGCGTTACGCGCGGGATCCAGCCCCTCCCCTACGCTCCTGCGCGCGAAGAGCGTGAGGCGGGGCGGTGTGTGTGGCCTCTGGCGGCCATTACCCGGAACAATCCCCGGCCTCGGGTCAGGTGACCCTCGGCGGGGCCGGTGGGAGGGGGGCGGGGGGAGGGAAGAGGGCGTGAGGAGGAAAGGGAAGGGAGGAGAGAGGAGAAGGGCGGAGTAGGAGGGAGGGGAAGGGGGCGGGGTGGGAGCAGGTCACGTGATTCGGCATGGAGGCGGTGGCGGCGGCCGGGAGGAGCTGCCGGGGCAGAAGCCGCACTTGTTAGTGTGGGGGGACGAGGGGGCTGGGGGACGCCGACACCGTCACCCAGGGACGCCGAGTCGTGGGTGGGAGGGGGGTGGGGGCGAGATCAGGCTCCAACCCCCGGCCGAGGGGATGAGGGGAGCATGGGCGCCAAGGAGTCACGGATCGGATTCCTCAGCTACGAGGAGGCGCTGAGGAGAGGTGAGGGGGGAGGGGTCTGGGCGAGCTGCGGGGGAGGCCAGCGACGGGCTGCCCCGGGGGTGGGTGACCGGGGAAGGGGAGGAGAGGTTGAGGGCGTGGGGCGCCAGAGGCGGAAGGGAAAGGAGGCCAGCGATGGGGAATATTATTGGGGAGAAGGGTCGGGTGGGAGCAGTGTTTGGGAATTGGGACCGTATGGAAGGGGGAGCAGCTTTCCCAGAGAGAGAGGTATCTGGTGCTGGTAGGGAAATGCCGGTGCTGTTTGGTGGCGTTGTTACCCTGGATGTGTCCAGGGAAGTCCTCTCCTCCCTTTCTTGGGTGGCACCAGCCCTTCCAGCCCCTCTCATCCTTTACTGCCATTTTCTCATATCACTCCTTCATAAAACCCGACAACATCCTAAGCTCGTACCCAACAGCCTCGGTTGGAAGGGAGAGGGGAGGCAGCTGCAAAGCCTTCTATTTTTGCTGCTGGAAGCCCCTTCCAATTGTGGAGTCTCCGCCTTTTCCGAGGGGCCTTTGCCAGTTTCTGGGGGGCTATCATCACCCACTCTTGCCACCCCCTCACCCTTTGAGCGACTGACTTGGATGAGAAGGACCTGAAATTAAGTTGTATTTGAGGTGAGGTGAGACTGGGCAGCTGGTGTTGCCACAAGACCTTGTCTTGGGTTTCATCTTCTTAGACGTTGGCCAGAGCCTTACATTGTACTTGATCCCCAGTTCTCACCCCCTCCTCCCCCCAAAATGGCATTCGGAAATCCAGCATTCTGATATTGTGTTATAGCTCCCTTTAGAGACCGGCCTTGCTGCCAGTCCTAGCCTGCTGCTTATTGGCTCTGATGCAGTGTGTTGTTAACAGCCCCAACCCCCTACCACTTACTCTGATACCGCTGTCCGTGATCACTAAGCACACGCTAACTGGAAGTGTCTATTGCACAGTTTATGGCCGGAATGTGACTTAATTTTTCATGACTGGGAATTGAGTGTGTGTGTTTGTGTATGTTTGTATCTTTTCGACATTTAATGGATGTTCTTGGTAAGAAGTGAAACATTTAAGCAGGTTGGATGCTTGGCATTATTGTTAACAGGTTTCTAAATTAGGAAACCAGCCATGCTTCAGGTGATGGTGTCAGTAGCTAAAGATACAAAATAAAGATTGGATTAAAAGACAGGCATCCAAAGTGAGGATGTATTAATTAACTCTCTTCATATGTGGGAAAAAAAGATAAACGCAGAGGGACATCACCGGAAAATAGATAGAGAATTTAGGTGTATTCATTGTGACCTGGCCAGAATAACAAAAATATGCTTTTTCTTTCTTTTTTCTACCGAACAGTGTAATGATTGTTCTTATGGACAATCTCACTTGAACTTTTTTCTCAATATGAGAAATATTCCAAATTCTTGATGTGTTTCCAGCTCTAGTAGGCTAGTCATTTCTGGGATGCTGTTGAGCCGGACAGGTCTGGCCTCAGTTAGGCAATGGCTTACATGGCACGAAAGAGGACATCAGTCAAATTGGTTTACAGCTTCGTGGTTCAGAAGTGTTTAGTTTCTTAACTTTGAGGGTGATGTAGCTGATATTAAAGGGATTCTAAAACTTAGCTTTTATTAAACTCTACTTTGCTTACTCTCATATCAAACTTAAGATTTTAGTACCTTTGTAAATATAAGTGAAGCTAATAGTTGGTGCATTTTATTTAATTTTATTTATTTTTTTAAAGATTTTATTTATTTATTTGACAGACAGATCACAAGTACACAGAGAGGCAGGCAGAGAGAGAGGGGGAAACAGGCTCCCCGCTGAGCAGAGAGCCCGATGTGGGGCTCCATCCCAGGACCCCGAGATCATGACCTGAGCCGAAGGCAGAGGCTTAACCCACTGAGCCACCCAGGCGCCCCAGTTGGTGCATTTTAAAAGGATTTGATTGAAGGTCATTGTCCAATTTATTATGAAGTGTTTGCCTGTTGAATTTTAAAATGAATATTTGAAAAGGTAGCAAAAATATTTGTTAAAACCTTTTAAAACTATTCTTTGAATAAATATATGTTTTATTAGTTTTGCTTCAGAGGAAAAGAAAAGCAAAAGAGAGAAGCATGTTGATAAATAGTATTTCTAAATGTAAACCAGGAGCTTTTTAAAAAAAGTGATAATTCTTTCGAACATACTGTTTACTGAAGGGAATGTTAGACTTTATTTTTAAATATTTTTATTTATTTATTTGATAGAGCATGCACATGAGTGGGGTTGGGAGGGTTAGGGGCAGAGAGGGAGAGGGAGAGGCAGACTCCCCATTGATTAGGACTCAGATCATGACCCAAGCTGAAGACAGATGCTTAACTGACTAAGCCACCCAGGTGCCCCAAGTGTTAGGTTTTATTGTAGAATTTCTTTCCTATTTTTTTTTTTATTAAGATTTTATTTATTAGATGGCGAGAGAGCATGAGATGGGGAAGGGGCAGAGGGAGAGGGAGAAGCAGACATCCCTGGGAGCAGGGAGTCTGACTTGGGGCTGGATCACTTGGACCCTGGGATCATGGCCTGAGCCAAAAAGACAGAGGCTTAACCAACTGAGCCACCCAAGTGCTCCTACTACAGAATTTCTTTTACTAAGATTATAGTAAGAATTTATAAAGCTTTTGATGGAGCTAAAAAATGGTTTGGGAACTTTGAGGGGCACGTGAAGAATCTAAATTGGTGTGGAAACCTCTGTCGCTAAAGTCATTGTTGTAAGGTGATTGGGGGTGGAAGTAGGGGGAGGACTGGACAATATACTGTAGGTTTCATGAATCACAATACACATAAAAAGCAAGCTTGATAAGCTACTGAAATACCTACCTCTTGGTTTTAGTTAAAATTATTGAGCATTAAATAATGCCTAACCATAGTTAGGTAGTATTAAAAAAATAGCCAACTGTATATTGCTGCAAACAAACATGGAATTGCAGGCAGTTTATCTTCTAAAATGGGGCCTTGGAAAGGGAGTGTTATGTTAATGACAGATAAAACACTCACTGGACCTAAGTGAAGGCCCTGACTTCTCATTTACATTGCAGAAGCTCTAGAAATTAGGAAGATTGGTTTTGCGTGCTGTTTTAGCTAGACTGTATGTCAGTTATGTAAACTTTCATAGTTTTCTGAAAGTACACCTTAACATTTTTTTTAAGGTAGATGGTAGCTCTTATTTTTGGCCTCTCTCTATCTGGTTTTGAATAGAACACAAATAGGGTGTTCTTGAAGGCTTGACCCTTGTTTCGATTGCATGTATGTTCTGAAGTGTATCTACTGTATTTCATGGGTAATGAGAATTTAGTAACTATGTTCTTCTCTTCACTTCCTCTTGCATCTGCATTTGTGGCTTCTGTATTCCTAAAAATATATTCTAAATGTTTGGAATATAGGATTAGAAAAAACATTGAATGAAAGATGAATTGCAGTTTAGAGTATTTCGTAACTCCAAGAAACCTTAAAAAAAATCTCCAGTTCTTTATTTTTCTTCCTGCTTCTCCTTTTCATCATTCTGGAAACAGAATTATAAGGCTTACCCCCCTCCACCCCAAGAATTGGCTGAATTAAAATTGTCCTTAGCTTTTAAACTGTGTTAATAAAGTGGGTGAATTTTTTCTAATCCCTTTAAGAGGAATTTGGCACTTATATTAGACGAAATAGTTGGGTGATGAAATATAGCATGTCAGAAATTATGCTGTGGTTTCACGTTTTTTGAGTGCTCCATTGCTCATTCATTCAGCACATTTTTACTGAGCGCTGCCTGTTACTTAGGCACTGAAGAAACAAAGATGACTAAGACCCTCTCTAGGAGCATATAGTCTGGTCAGTGGGAATAAAATAGTAAAACTTCTTTTTAAAGTTCTATTTTGTGTTTATATGATAATGGACGGTATTTTCAAAAAGTAGTGTATATATATTATTTAAGAATGATTAACATATACGATGCTAAATTCTACAATGCTTTAGAAGAAAGTGCTATAGGGATGTAGAGTATGTATTGGTATATTGGCCTGAGAGTACCTAACACTATGCATTTCGTAGTATGTGCTCAATAATTGTATGTTAAAGAATTTAATTTTGTCATCACTCAAAGGTTGTTGTCTTTGCTAGTGGAATAATTTTGTAATAGTTGAAGATTCCAGTACTTTGCATTTTGCTTATTATTCACCAGCCCTCATATGCTCTAAAACATTGACTCCCCAACCAAGATTTTATTCACCAAGTTTCATAGTATTAATATTAAAATTTCCCTGATATTATACTGCCTATGATGTGATGTTAGCTGGCTTAGCATAATATATCATTGTATAACTGAAAATTTAATTTCACACTTGTTACCTTCTGGGATGTACTGTTCTCTCTTATTAAAGCACTTATTTGCCTTTGTGTGAATTTATTAAATTTACCAGTGAGCTCTCTTGCATTAGGGTGGAATTACAGGTTTAGGTTAAGCCATTTGCAAGTATACCTAACAAACTGTTATTATATGTAAAGGAGAAAAATGGGGCAGCTTTAAGTTAGTCTGCTTATATGTAGTTACCTAAGTAATTACAGAGGTGCCGTTCTTCAGAATCCTTAGTTCAACACTCCATGTGAAGTGTCCATGACAAAGAGGAGATAAATACACCAATGAACCCTGGATTTGGGGAGGATGAGCAGAATGAGGTGACATCACTTCGTGGTTAATGGCCTCCCCATTTACCAAACTGAACAGCTGTTGTTTGTGTTTTCTTGTTCTTTGTTTGTCTTTGTGCGTGGTTAGGGAGACCTCACAGTGACAGCATTCAGGGTTGCTTCCAGAAAGACGCATTAAGTACGGAGAGTTGGGAATGTGGTGACCAACCAATTGTTAGGTGTTTTCTCAGGAAAAGGAGAAGATTTTTGGCACTTGATTATATGGTGGGTCCCAGGAAAAGTCAGAGAAGTGATTATTATTCTTTCTGTGACTGTAGGAAATCCGTTTTTGGATTTGAAGTACTAGAGATTAATGCTGAGAGCTGGATTAGAAGCTTTGATGTTAAGTAGCTGCAGAGGTGGAGGGATTTTATTTATGAATCAAAAGTTTGTGGTTTGATTTGGGACAACACAGAGACTAGAGGGAATTATGCTAAATGAAACAAGTCAGACAAAGGCAAATACCATATGATTTCATTTACATGGAACCTAAAAAAACAAAAATGAATAAACCAACAGCAATAAAGAGCAACAGGCTCATAAATATAGAGAACAAATTAGTGGTTGCCAGAGAGGAGAAGGGTGGGGGAATGGATGAAATAGGTGAAGGAGATTAAGAGGTACAAACTCCAGTTATAAAATAATTAAGTCACAGGCATAGAAAGTACAGCACAGAGAATATAGTCAATAATATTGTAATAACTTTGTATGGTGGCAGATGCTAACTATCCCAATCATGGTAAGCATTTTGTAATGTATATAGTTGTCAAAACACATAAAATTTAATATGATATTGCATGTCACCTATACTCCAATTAAATGGTTGATGGTCTGATAATGGTACTGAGAAGACTTCAGTAGAACTGGGTAATGTTCATACCGTATCTAGAAAGCATGGCTTCTCTAATCAGAGGTTGTTTATGCTTCAGGTTTTACCCTTTGGGCTTCATGATAAATGTGTTTAAATTGAGCCAATCTAAGGGTACCTGGCTAGCTCAGTCCTAAGAGCAGTACCTCTTGATCTTGGGGTTGTGAGTTTGAAGCCCACATTGGGTATAATTACTTAAATAAATAAATAAAGAGAATCTGCTTTTAAAGATTTTATTTATTTATTTGACAGAGAGAGAAAAAGAGCACAAGCAAGGGGAGAAGCTGGCCAAAGAAAAAGCAGGCTCACCATAGAGCAAGGAGCCCGATGCAGGACTTGATCCCAGGACTCTGAGATCATGACCTGTGCCAAAGGCAGATGCTTACTGAGCCACCCAGGTGTCCCTTGATAATCTGCTTTTATTTTATTTTATTTATTTTTAAGATTTTATTTATTTATTTGACAGAGACAGCGAGAACAAGGGGAGAGGGAGAGTGAGAAGCAGGATCTTTGCTGAGCAGGGAGCCGGTGTGGGCCTTGATCCCAGGAACCTGGGATCATGACCCAAGCTGAGGGCGGATGCCCAGTGGCTGAGCCACCCAAGCGCCCTCAAAATCTACTTTTTTTATTTTTAAGATTTTATTTATTTATTTGACAGAGCGAGAGAGCACAAGCAGGCAGAGCAGCAGAGGGAGAGAGAGGGAGAAGCAGGCTCCCCACCGAGCAGGGAGCCTGATGCAGGGCTCGATCCTAGGATCCTGGGATCATGAGCTGAGCTGAAAAAAGTTGCTTAATCAACTGAGCCACTCAGGTGCCCCAAAATCTACTTTTTTTTTTTTTTAAAGATTTTATTTATTTATTTGACAGACAGAGATCACAAGTAGGCAGAGGGGCAGACAGAGAGGAGGAAGCAGGCTCCCTGCTGAGCAGAGAGCCCAATTCGGGGCTCGATCCCCGGACCCCGAGATCATGACCTGAGCCGAAGGCAGAGGCTCAGCCCACTGAGCCACCCAGGCGCCCCCAAAATCTACTTTTAAAAAAATAAATAAATTGAGCCACGCCACCTTTTTCTGTATGCTGATAAATTCTTGTTCCTCTTATCTAATAATAAAGATCTCTTGGAAGTCAAAGGTGCATAGTTAACTACTGACAAAAGCATGATAAAACTAGTAGTTTTAGATTTACTGTTAAAATCAGAGACCTATCTATTAGAAGACCTGTCTATTAAAAGATGAAGGCCTTCTTTTAACACTCGTCTTTATTAGGGATTTAGTGTTAACATAAGGCTCTGTTTTTTTTTTTTTTTTTAAGATTTTATTTGTTTATTTGACAGAGAGATCACAAGTAGGCGAGAGGCAGGTAGAGAGAGAGGAGGAAGCAGGCTCTCTGCTGAGCATAGAGCCCCAATCCCGGATTTGATCCCAGGACCCTGAGATTATGACCTGAGCCGAAGGCAGAGGTTTACTCCACTGAGCCATCTAGGCGCCCCAACATAAGGCTCTTTTTTTTTTTTTTAAAGATTTTATTTATTGGACAGAGATCACAGGTAGGCAGAGAGGCAGGCAGAGAGAGAGGGGGAAGCAGACTCCCCGCCGAGCAGAGAGCCCGACATGGGGCTCGATCCCAGGACCCTGGGATCATGACCTGAGCCGAAGGCAGAGGCCTTAACCCACTGAGCCACCCAGACGCTTCCATAAGGCTCTTTTTATCTCAGGGAAATCTCGTTTATCACTATCTTGTAAACAAGGTTCAGAAAAATTGATATATCATGACCTTGCTATAACATGGTTCTTGGAATCCTTGATGCTGGACTGCATTAAAGAAAAACTGTGCTAAAATGAAGTTTTACAGGGACATATGGGTGGCTCAGTCAGTTGCACATCTGCCTTGGGCTCAGCTCCTGATCCTGGGGTCCTGGGATGGAGCGTGTGTGTGGGCTCTCTGCTCAGCAAGGGGCCTGCTTCTCCCTCTTTCTCTGCCTGCTGCTCCCCCTGCTCGTTCTCTCTCTCTGTCAAATAAATAAAATCTTTTTTTTTAAAAATGAAGTTTTACAGAGAAATTCTCCAGCTTCTCTTTCATTTCCATAAAGGAGTTAGATTGTTTCGGCATTGTAGTCCTTGAGGGAAAAGGGTTTTATTTAAGGTTTGCTGTGGTTTCTTGCCTTTTTCTAATGACTCATGAAAGACTCTAAAGAGATCTGTTGTGAAAAGGACCTTTCTGTCAAAGTCCTCCCCTGGTCTTTTTCCCACCATAGTAAATGGTACCATTATTGTAACATAGTTGCTAAAACCAAGAGTCTCTAGACATCCTCAGTTCTTCCTCCTCTTTCACCATCTGACCTATCTTCTTATCCCCAGTTTGAGTCTGTCATCTAGTCCTGTTAGTTTGGTATCCAGTCCAGTCTTTTTACTTCATTCACTGTGACTACTCTCGTCTCAGCTGCCATCATCTCTTGCTAAGCTACTTTGCAGTGCTTTTCTGGTTTCACACAGCAGCCAGTGTAATCCTGAAATTAAAATCAGATCCTGTTACTCCTTTCCTCTGAGCCTGGAAAGGCTGCCTCCACATTTTCACAGGTCTGGCTCATTGGTCATACCTAAAGTATGAGCTCTGATGGCCTCAGTGAGGCCTTCTCTTACTATCTTATACGAAGTGGTCTGCCAGTATTGCACTATTCCTGTATGGTTCATTCAAAGCCTTTATCATAATATATAATTAACATGTTTATTGTTAGACATGATGGTGAGTCTCCACTGCCAGGATAGGTACAGTGCTGGGTATATTTTAAGTGCTAAGTAAATATTGGATGGCTGCGTGAAGGTATAAATGTATAAATGATAGAAGATTTGGAGAACTTGCATAATATTTGTAATGTTGGAGGGTGAAGAATCGAGTACTGATAGGGATTGAGTAAACTAAGCGATATATCGGTCTCAAGATTTCTTTTCCTTTAATCAACTTAGAAAAATGTACTAAACGTTCTGGAAATTAAAAATGTAAGAATCCTAAGTATATATGTAATTTTGTCTGTTCAGATATTGAAGTTTAGATACCTAATTAAATTCCTGAGTAGACATTAAGAGACTAGTAAGGCATTAAGTATTATGTTCATGAACACTTGAGAATGTCTTTTGGTACAATATAATATTTAATAATTTTGCCCATGAAATGATTTATTTTTACACAGTGACTTTCATGTGCTTTTCATCTATGATGACAAGTAGTATCTACTGCCAGATGCAAGGTTAGAGTTACAAACTTTTTTGCTTAAAATGTTGTACAGTGTTACTTTGGAAGCTGAGAATAAAATTCACATCAACACAGAGTACTCTTAATGGTTCTAAGTAGTCCAGGTGATTTAAAAATAAATTTTAGGGCTGCCTGGATAGTTCAGTTGGTAGAACATGTGACTTTTGAACTTGGGGTCCTGAGCTCGAGTCCCACATTGGGCATAGAACCCACTAAAGAATAAATAAATAAATAAAATTTTACGTTTTTTTGGGGGGGCGAGGGGGCCCAAGATTCTTTTTGTCTTATATTCCATGGCTAGTGTTCCTCCCTCCCACCTTCTTTTCTTAGTCTTTTAGTTTTAATTTTATTTATTTATTTATTTATTTGGCAGACAGAGAGATCACAAGTTGGCATAGAGGGAGGCAGAGAGAGAAGGGGAAGCAGGCTCTCTGATGTGGGGCTTGATCCCAGGACCCCGAAATCATGACCTGAGCCGAAGGCAGAGGCTTAACCCACTGAGCCACCCAGGCACCCCTTAGTTTTAATTTTTATGACAGTGATATATGTGCATAATTTAGAATCAAATGGTTCTACAGGGTTTGTTATGAAAACAGTAGTACTGTTTTCCTCTCTCCCTTGCTGGTTTTCCTCTGCTTGCTGTCCAATACTTTTAATATTTTAAATTTATTAATTTGGTCTTTACATTATATCTCAAAATAATACATCTCTAGTGATACTTTTTTTTTTCCATTTAAGGACTATTTAATTGCATCCCACTATTAAAGATTAGGATTTAGCTCTTAATTTCACTGCTGCCTGTCCTCCAAATACACACATGTGCTCTTTCTATAGTCCCATTTCCTCATCTTGGTGTGTGTATGCATGTGTCTCTGTGTGTGTGTGTGTGTGTGTGTGTGTGTGTGTGTATTTTTTAAGAATTTATTTACTTATTTATCAGAGAGAGAGAGAGAGAGAGAGCAAAAACACAAACAGGGGAAGCAGCAGGCAGAGGGAGAAGCAGGATCCCTGCTGAATAAGGAGCCCAATGCAGGATTCCAGCCTAGGACTCTGGGATCATGACCTGAGCCAAAGGCAGATACTTAACTGACTGAGCCACCCAGGTGCCCTGGTATATGTATTTTAAAATTTTGGTTAGATCGTTTTTCAGTGTTCACATAATTAGGTCTTTATAAATGCTTTTCACAGCTAAGCAGTTAGTAGGATTACTTTTCCTTTCCTGTATACTTGATTTCCTCCTAAATATTTCCTGCAATAATTGCCTTCTATTTTATTTGCTTAGGTTTCTGTTTACTGTAATTCAACCCAAAGAGTTCCAGTCCAGTTGTTGTATCTATCCATATATGTTGTTTTTTTTTTAAGAGAGATTTTATTTGAGGGAAAGACAGAGGTAGTGTGAGAGAGCATGAGTGGGGAGGAGAGGGAGAAGCAAGCTCCCGGCTGAGCAGGAAGCCCAGCATGGGGCTCAGTCCCAGGATCCTGGGATCATGACCTGAGCTGAAGGCAGCCGCTTAACTGACTGAGCCACTCAGGCACCCAAAATCTGTCCATATGTTAATATACATCAGATGTTCACTCAGTTCATTATATTGGAAAATTATCTTGGAGCCTTTTGGCCTGCTCCAATCTGTACCTATTGTCCTTATTTCACCATTATCCTGGAGATTTCCTTCACTGTTCTGTGTTGGATCTCCTGTTTTCTCTATTCCTTGTTTCCTTTCTTGACTTACTGTGTTATTTTGATGGAATTCATCCTCTGGTAGCTTCCTGAAGAAGGGTGCATGGGAGGTAAAGCTTTAAGACCTTTATTCTTGAGCTGGTGCTTTCTTACTTTAATTCTTATATCTCTGTTCTGCTCAGTTTCCAAGAGGCTCTCCATGTTTTTACCAAGTTATTCGAAAGTTCCTTTTTAGTAATTCTTATACTTGATCTCTGGTCATGTGGGTCTTAATTTAAGCCTTAGGGCAGATTCCTTGCATGGTCAGTTAGAAACTGAGGTAGAAACTAAATTTATTCCTTGCATGGTCGGTTAGAAACCTTGCTCTAGAATGCTTTTTCCTGATTGTGTACCACTAGGCTATAAAACTCCATGAGGGTGGGGGGCATGTCTGTTTTGTTCACTGCTGTATTTCTACCAACTGCATGTTACTTGCCTTAATGATAGCTACTCAATACAGATTAAACTTTTAGAGAAAACTTTGTTCATGATAAATGTTCGTGTGCTCATGGGTATATGCCTTGAAGCTCAAAACTCCTATTTTTCTATGTATGTACATATATTTAAATGCATCTTTTGCCTTTAAAAATTGTTAGTTGTATTAAAATGTTATTGTGTCATTTTTGGCTCTGTTTTAAAGTTGGTTTTGGAATCCATTGGTGAGCAGCTGTGGTAGGAAGCTGTGGTGGAATTGGAACAGTTGTTGATTAATAAATTTGGTTTAGAGATTCTTTAGTTTATGCAAGCATCCATAAATGAAATCTTTCACTGTGTGTTTTATAGATCAGAAGTTATTCTTTGTTAGAGATGCTGAGGTAAGAATACCTCTTTATAGCTAATTATGGAAGGACAAGAAATTGCTTCTTCTGTATAGGTTTAGAGGTATAATAAGGAGTAATCAATGGTGGAAGCATTTTTTTTATTGTCACATCACTGGTACCACATAGATATAAATTGAAGTTGACAGAAGATTGCCAAGCAAATATATTTAACTGACTGAAACACCCAGGTGCCCGCCAAGCAAATACATTTAAATAATGAAAGAAATAGGATATCAACTGAATGAACACTTGGCAATAAATAACATGTTCTAGAAAAATGTTTCACTTTGAGTGGAGCATATTTTTTAATATTTCAGTAGAGTCCCAAACTAAAGGCAATTTATTTTTCCACAGATCTGCTTATATATTGTATAAGCAATATAATTTGCTTATATGTGATTTACCCACAGGCCCAAGCCAGGAACCTGGTTATCATTTGAGGCTTTTTTTTTTTTTTTTTCTGTTCACATTTAATCTATCACAGTGTCCCTTTGGTGCTACCTTATTATCTTTTGTTTCTTCTCTATCTTTAAAGTCATTGCCTTAGAAAAGGCCTTCATCTGTTCTTTAGACTATTACTAGTCTCCTGCCTTTTCATTCCATTCTTTGTATATCCACCAGAATAACCTTTCTGAAATACATATCTTCATTTTATTGAGATGCTCATCAGTGGAAAGTACCCAATACCCTGTAGTTTGAAGTCAGTCTTTAGTGTTGGGAAGCCCTGGTAGTTTCTCTGGTTTGACCTCTGCCTGAATACTCTGTGCCTTTGAAATGCTTCTTCCCAGATCTTGAAATGCCTTCCTTTATTACTTACACTCACTGCACAAATGTTGCTAAATATCCTGATGAAATTTTAGCTATATACCCAAGCAACCGCCATGCAAAAACCAAGATAGAAAACATTTCCATCACTCCAGTAGGCTTTCTCTTACCCTCTCCAGGTTGATACTGCCCCTCAGAGGTAACCACTGTTTGGACTTCTGTCCTTATAGATTAGTTTCACCTAGTAATATAAATAATAAATCCTGTGTAAATAAAATCGTAGCATATTTACTTTGTGTGTGCATGGTGAAATCATTTTTTTAAAATGAGATGTGAACTCATTTTTAAGACCAAATTTTAAGCCTTTTCTTTATGAAGTAAATTCCTGAAAAGATTACTAGTATCTTGAAATTAGGGCAAGTGTGTTATTTTAAATTTTTTTAAAATTTTATTATTATTTTTTAAATATTTTATTTATTTATTTTACAGACAGATCACAAGTAGTCAGGCAGGCAGAGAGAGAGAGCCAGGAAAGCAGGCCCCTCGCTGAGCAGAGAGCCTGATGCGGGGCTGGATCCCAGGACCCTGAGATCATGATCCGAGCCAAAGACAGAGGCTTCAACCCACTGAGCCACCCAGGCACCCCTTATTTTTTTTTATTTTTTAAAACATTTTATTTATTTGATAGAGAGAGACACAGTGAGAGAGGGAACACAAGCAGGGGAAATAGGAGAGGGAGAAGCAGTCTCCCTGCTGAGCAGGGAACCTGATGCAGGGCTTGATCCCAGGATCCTGGGATCATGACCTGAGCTGAAGGCAGATATGTAACGACTGAGCCACCCACGCACCCCAAGTGTATTATTTTTGTTTCCAGAAGCTGGTGTAGTGGCTGGCATGAAATACATGCTTATTGATGAATTGTCATGTATCCTGATCCCTGAGCTGTCTGCCTCACTGGATCCTCATCCATCAAAACTAAGCCCAGCCATCAGGTCCTCTAAGTAGTCTTACCCAATATCACTCCTACTTTGCCTCCCCCTTTCTGCTGTAACACACTTTTATCATAGTGGTTATCCTGCTGCATTATAGTTGCTAGTTTAATTGACTGTCTACTTTATGTGATTTCTGAAATCCTCGAGAATAACTCAGGCCTAGAAGGTAATTAGGAGGGCTTATTGTTATTTATTTATTTCATTTTTATTTTTTAAATGTTATTTATTTGACAGAGAGAGATCACAAGCAGACAGAGAGGCAGGCAGACAGAGAGGGGGAAGCAGGCTCCCCGCTGAGCAGAGATCCTGATGCCAGGCGATCCCAGGACCCTGAGACCATGACCTGAGCCAAAGGCAGAGGCTTAACCCACTGAGCCACCCAGGAGGGCTTATTAAAGTGTTGATTGAATGAATGGGACAACTTAGTGCCCTTTGAATAGATAGAAAGTGGACAGAATAGAACTAATAGTAATAATCTGGTAAATTGTATTTTTACAGGATAAATTATTGTTGTTTCATGACATTTGTATAATATTTCAAATGTTCCAGGAATATAAACATTTAAAATTTGGGTAAAAAGAATACCTGCTGGCCCTAAACTAAAATTACCTGAATTCTTGAAGCACTGAGTAGGAAATACGAAGGAAAAAGGAAACACAGTCTTATAGGCAGTGACTTGTAGATTTGTAATTTGTTATAATTAGCAACTCTGATTAAATTTAGTGCCGACATTTTGCAGGTGAGTCTTGATTTGATTGGTTTTGAGACAGTCAAATTTTTCATAAATAGCAGATGCTTATTGGTGTGAATTGGAAGACATGGTAAAATCATGGCAGAATTCCATGCAATTTTGGAACTTTTTTCAAATAATATACGTAATTTAATATGTACTTCTACTTATTTTATTTTTCAGAGAAAGAGTGCACATGGGTGCGTGAGGAGGGGTGTGAGTGGGGAAGGAGGTGAGGGAGAGGGAAAGAGAGAGAATCCCAAGCAAGTCCATGCCCAACACAGAGCCTAATGTGGGGCTTGATCTCACAACCCTGAGATCATGGCCTGAGCCAAAATCAAGAGTCTGGCACTTAACTGACTAAGCCACCTAGGTGCCCCTCTACTTAAAATTTTTTAATCTCTTAAATGTGGGCCAGATGGGTTTGCTTCATTTCATATTTCTGTGATTTCTCTTATGTGGAGTGACTTTTTCTCTACCTTCATCTATTCTAATAATTTTATATTGTACAAGCTGTTGAGCGGGTAATATGAAGCTAGATTATAAAGGGTTCATTTTCATTTGATTTTACTCATCTTTCTGGACTTCTAGATTTTGCCTAGATCTTCTCTGGACCATTCCTGGACTATAGAGCATTTATCTCCTTTGAATTCCTGTGACTCTTAATTTGTATCCTTGGTATTTGAATATTTTTGCATACATATGGTATTGTTTTATGTGTTAATTTTTTTAATGTGTATTAATTTAATCTCCCCACTTGATTTAAAGTTTTTTAAGATTTTTATTTATTTATTTGACAGACAGAGATCATAAGTAGGCAGAGAGGCAGGCAGAGAGAGTGCCAGGGAAGCAGGCTCCCTGCTGAGCAGAGAGCTTGATGGACCCAGAGATCCCCATGACCTGAGCCAAAGGCAGAGGCTCAACCCTCTGAGCCACCCAGGCGCCCCTGATTTTAAGTTTCTTGAGGAGGAATCTCTTTTTTTAAAATCACTTTGGGGATGCCTGGGTGGCTCAGTTGGTTGAGCGGCTGCCTTCGGCTCAGGTCATGATCCCAGCGTCCTGGGATCGAGTCCCACATTGGGCTCCTTGCTCAGCAGGGAGCCTGCTCCTCCCTCTCCCTCTGCCTGCCTCTCTGTCTGCCTGTGCTTGCTCTCTCTCTAACTAATAAATAAATAAAATCTTAAAAAAATTTTTTTTAAATCACTTTGCATTGTTTTAAGATCAAATAGGTATTCAACATATGCTTGATGATGGAGAGAACCAGATGGTTATAGTCATTGGTACCTTTATATAATTGTGATGTGTTGCTTTGTAAAATCAAGTTATCTTATTTAGTTTTCTTTTAAAATACATCCTTTAACTTTCATTTTCATGTTTTCTTCTGAATGTTTAACATGTGGCTCATATCTCAAACTCCCAATTTGCAAGTTTATGTGAATGTGACTGAAAGTTAAAATAATAGGTCCACAAGGACTGCACAGCATGACAGTTCTGTATGTGCTAGAAGAATTTATTAGAAGTTAGACAGTTGTCAGTTGCAATGGAATTTAGGAGACTTTTGCTCATCTTATGTATCTGTGTCATTTTGAGGATTTGAGAATGCACCCAAGATAACGACTATCAGTATCTCTTGTGATTCTAATATTAACAAATAAGTATGTTTTTTCTCATATATATGAGAGAGAAAACAAAAATTACACTGTTACGATTTCTGATGGTCAGTATTGTATTATCAGTCATATGTGTTAGGATTGTTGTCAGGGACTTATGAAATATTTCATATGAATTTTTGTCTGATCTTCACAAGCTTAGGTACATTTATAGTTTTGTTTTATTTTCTGGCCTTAGCAATTTATTATTGTGGTTAAATTATACATAAGATGAAATTTATTCTTTGAACCATTTTACTTTAATTTAGTTTCTTTAAGATTTTACTTTTAAGTAATCTCTGTACCCAGTGTGGGGCTTGAACTCACAACCCCAAGATCATGAGTCGCATGCTCTAGTGACTGAGCCAGACAGGTGCCCTGAACCATTTTAAATTGTATAATGCAGTGTCATTAAGTACATTCATAACATTGTGCAATCATCACCAATATTCTTTTCCAGAACTTGTTCATCATCCCAAACAGAAATTGTGTAGTCCCTAAATAACTCCTTGTTTTCCCTTCCCCCCAGTCCCTGGTAACCTCCATTCTACTTTTTGTCTCTGAATTTGCCTGTTTTAGGTACCTCATCAAAGTAGAATCATGCAGTATTTCTCATTTCATGTCTTTTTCCATTTAGCATAATGTTTTCAAGGCTCATCCATGTTGTAGCATGTAGCAGGATTTCATTCCTTATGCTGAATAATGTGTACATACCACATTTTATTTATTCATTTATCTGTTAATGGACATTTGGATTGTTTTCACCTTTTTGCTGTTGTGAGTAATGCTGCTATGGATATTGAAGTACAAAAATCTGAGTCTCTGCTTTCAGTTCTTTTGAATGTAGACCTAGGAGTAGAATTGCTGGGTCATATGGAAACTTGATGTTTCACAGTTTGAGGAACTACCAAGCTGTTTTCCAAAGTGGCTGTACTTATGCTACTACCAGTCATGTATGAGGGTTATGATTTTTCCACATCCTTGACTACATTTGTTGTTATCTTTCTTATTTAAACCATCCTAGTGGTTGTGAGATAGTATCTCATTGCAGTTTTGATTTGTGTTTCCTTAATGGCTAGAAACGAGCATTTTTCCCTGTGCTCGATTATATAAAAGTTATGTTTCCACTATACTGTAATCTTTTAAATGTGAAAGAGCATTAGGTCTAAAAAAGCAATATATGTACCTTAATTTAAAAAATATTCATTATTTTTTTAAAGATTTATTTCTTTATTTTGGAGAGAGCAAGTGGGGGATGGGCAGGGGAGAGAATTTTTTTTTTTTTAAGATTTTATTTATTTATTTGTCAGATAGAGAGAGAGCACAGGAGCAAGCACAGGCAGACAGAGTGGCAGGCAGAGGGAGAAGCAGGCTCACCGCTGAGTAAGGAGCCTGATGTGGGACTCAATCCCAGGACACTGGGATCATGACCTGAGCTGAAGGCAGCCGCCCAACTAACTGAGCCACCCAGGTGTCCCAGGGGAGAGAATCTTAAAGCAGACTCCCTGCTGAGTGTGGAGCCTGGCATGGGGCTCAATCCCATGACCCATGAAATGATGACCTGAGCTGAAACCAAGAGCCAGATATTTAACTGACTGAGACATCCAGGTGCTCCCCAAACACTTTATTTTAAAAAAATGCTAACCATCATCCAAACTTTCAGTGAGTCTGAATCTTTTTGCACCACCTCGGTGGAGGGTCTCACCTTGGTGTTGATTGTTGGTGATTGTTCAGGGTGATGGTTGCTAAAGGTTGGGGTGGGTGTGGCAATTTCTTAAAATAAGACTGCCGTGAAGTTTGCCTCATTGATTGAGTCTTCCTTTCACAAAACAATTTCTCTGTAGCATGTGATGCTGTTTGATAGCATTTTACTTCAGTAGAACTTTCAAAATTAGAAGTCAGTCTTCTCAAACCCTGCTGCTGCTTTATCAACTAAATTTATATTCTAAATCCTTCGTTGTCATTTCAACAATCTTTTTTTTTTTTTTAAGATTTTATTTATTTATTTGACAGAGATCACAAGTAGGCAGAGAGGCAGGCAGAGAGGGGGCGGGGGAAGCAGGCTCCTTGCTGAGCAGAGAGCCCAATGCAGGGCTCGGTTCCAGGACCCTGGGCCCATGACCTGAGCCGAAGGCAGAGGCTTTAATCCCCTGAGCCACCTAGGTGCCCCTCAACAATCTTTTTTTTAATAGTTTGTTATTTTTATTATTTTTTTAAAGATTTTATTTATTTATTTGATAGACAGAAATCACAAGTAGGCAGAGAGAGAGGAGGAAGCAGGCTGTCCGCAGAGCAGAGAGCCTGATGCGGGGCTCGATCCCACGACCCTGGGATCATGACCTGAGCCGAAGGCAGCGGCTTTAACCCACTGAGCCACCCAGGCGCCCCTGTTATTATTTTTAAATAATCTCTACAGCCAGTGTAGGACTTGAACTCATGATCCCAAAGTCAAGAGTTGCATGCTCTTCTGACTGAGCCAGCCAAGCACCCCTCAACGGCCTTCACAGCATCTTTGCGAGGAGTAGATTCTGTCTCAAGAGACTACTTTCTTTGCTCATCAGTAAAAATTAACTTTTCACCGGTTAAACTTTTATCATGAGATTTCAGCAATTCAGTTACATCTTCAGGTTCTTCTTCTGATTCTAGTTCACTTGCTGTTTCTACCACATCTATAGTTTTTCCACTAAACTCAAGAGTCATCCATGAAGGTTGGAATCAACTTTTTCCAAACTCCTGTTAATGTTGATATTTTGACCCATTCCCATGAATCTCAAATGTTCTTAAGGGCATCTAGAATGATGAACCCTTTCTAGAAGGCTTTCAAATAACTTTGCCCAGATCCATCATAGAAATCACTTTCTATGGGAGCTATAGTCTTACAAAATGTATTTTTTTCTTTATTTCACTTTTTATTTTATTTTTTAAAAGATTTTATTTATTTATTTGACAGAGAGAGAGAGATTACAAGTAGGCAGAGAGTCAGGCAGAGAGAGAGGTAGAAGCAGGCTCCCTGCAGAGCAGAGAGCCCGATGAGGGTCTCATCCCAGGACCCTGAGATCATGACCTGAGCCGAAGGCAGAGGCTTTAACCCACTGAGCCACCCAGGTGCCCATTTATTTCATTTTTTAGAGTGAGAGCATGAGTGGGGGAGGGGCAGAGGGAGAGAGAGAATCTTAAGCAGGCCCCATGCCTCACATGTAGTGCCTGACAATAGGGTTTGATCTCACGAGTCTGATAACATGATCTGAGTCAGAGTTAAGAGTCAGATGCTGAACCAACTGAACCACCTAGGTGCTTCTGTTTTTTGTGTTTTAAAGTAAACTCTCCAGCATGGGGTTTAAACTCGACCCCAAGATCAGGCGCCCCATGAAATGTATTTCTTAAAGAAAAAGATTTGAAAGTTGAAATTCCTTCTTAATGTGTGGCTGCAGAATGAATGTTGTGTTAGCAGTCATGGAAACAACATTAATCTCCATCTCCATCAGCACTCTTAGGTGACCAAGTGCCTTATCAGTGAGCATCCATATTTTGAAAGGCATCTTTTTACCTGAGCAAAAGATCTCAACAGTGGGCCTAAAGTATTCACTAAACCATCTTGTAAACAGATGTGTTGTCATCCAGGCTTTGTTCCATTTGTATAGAACAGACAATAGATTTAGCATTAGTTCTTAAGGACCGTAGGACTTTCGGAATGGTAGGATAGCATTGACTTCAACTTAAAGTCCCCACCTGCATTAGCCCCTAACAAGAGAGGCAGCCTGTCTTTTGAAGCTTTGAATCGAGGCATTGACTTCTCCTCTTTAGCTATGAAAGTCCTAGATGACCTCTTTTTCTAGCATAATGTTTCTTCTGCATTGGAAATCTTGTTTTGTTGTAGTCACCTTCATTATCTTAGCTAGAGTTTCTGGATGACTTGCTGCAGCTCTACATCAGCACTTGTTGCTTTACCTTGCACTTTTAAAAAAAAAATATTTATTTTTGTCAGAGAGAGAGAGCACAAGTAGGCAGAGTGGCAAGCAGAGGCAGAGAGAAAAGCAGGCTCCCTGCCGAGCAAGGAGCCCAGTGTAGGACTCGGATCTCAGGACCCTGGGGACCCTGGGATCATCACCTGAGCCAAAGGCAGCTGCCTGACCGAGCCACCCAGGAGTCCCATTTACCCTGCACTTTTAAATGTTACGCAGACGGCTTCTTTCCTTAAACCAACACAAACCAACCTCTGCTAGCTTCAGTCTTTTTGTCTACAGCTTCCTTACCTCTTTCAGCCTTTATAGAATTGAAGAGATTAGAGCTTTACTCTAGATCAGACATTGGTTTAAGGGAATATTGTGCCTGGTTTGATCTATCCAGACCATTAAAACTTTCTGTGAGCAATAAGACTATTTCACGTTCTTGTCATTTATATGTTCATTAGAATGGTTCTTTTAAGTTCCTTCAAGAACTTTTCATTTGCATTCACCATTTGACTAACTGGTGCAAGAGGCCTGCCTTTTGGCCTGTCTTAACTTTTGCCATGCTTTTGAAGATTAATCAGTAAATTTAATAATTTCTATTTTTTTACAGATTTTATTTATTTGACAGACAGAGATCACAAGTAGGCAGAGAGGCAGGCAGAGAGAGAGGGAAGAGTTAGGCTCCCTGCAGAGCAGAGAGCCTGATGCGGGGCTTGATCCCAGGTCCCTGAGATCACTACCTGAGCTGAAGGCAGAGGCTTAATCCACTGAGCCACCCAAGCGCCCCATTTCTAGTTTTTGATTTAAAGTGAGAGATGTAGGGCTCTTTCACCTGAACGCTTGAGGCTATTGTAGGGTTATTAATTGGCCTAATTTCAATATCGTTGTTTCTCAGGGAATAGGGAGACCCTAGGAGAGGGAGAAAGACCACGGAGCTGCCAGCTGGTGGAGCAGTCAGAACATACACAACATTTATCAGTTAAGTTTGCTGTCTTACATGGGCATGGTTCGTGGTGCCCCAGAATAATTACAATAGTAACATCAAAGATCACTGATCATTGAGCACTGTAACAAATATAATAATAATGAAAGAGTTTGAAAAGTTTTGAAAATTACCAAGTGTGACACAGAAACATTAAATGAGCAAATGCTGGTGAAAAACTGGTACCAGTAGAGTTGTGAAAAACCTTCAATTTGTTAAAAAAAAACAAAACAGTATCTGCAAAGTACAGAAAAGTGAGGTTTAATAAAATGAGCTTACGTTTGTACTCTGGATATTAATACCTTATCAGTTAGGTGATTTGCAGTTATTTTCTCCCTTTCCGTAGAGTGTTTTTCATGCTCTTGATACTGTCTTTTAGTGCTCAGAAGTTTTTAATTTTCATATCAGGTAGTTTTGAACTTAATGTTTTAGACTGTTCAGAGATAAAACCCCCAAAACTCTGAAAGATTGACCTCACAGTTGCCGAAAGCCACAGTAGAAAGAACCCTACTTTCTATACCCAAAAGACCCCCGCCTCCCCAAATAAAGATAATGCTTTAGAAGTAATTTTCCAAGTAATCCACACAGCTCATTGATAAATAAAAAGCAAACAGTCCGTAAAAGCCATGCTGTCTGTAATGGGAGCAGAGGAGAGCCAGTTTAATTATTGAATCTCAGCCACGGTGGAAAGTCAACCTATTCTTTGAGGAACATCAAAAAGATCAGCCTCTATTACTGAGGACACATACACAAATAGTAGCAGGTAGTATCTTCAGAGAAGTGCCTGGTCTTCATGAATTCTAAAAATCGAATCTTTGTGTTATAACCCAACTACTGTGGAGGCCTTATTTGTTATATATGCTACTGGAGTAGCTATAAGCTACAAATAAGCTATAAGGCTTATTTGTTATATATGCTACTGGAGTAGAGACTATATGATTGCTGTTTAGTGATGCAATGACATTTATATGTTTTAAAATCTTTTGTTTTAGTAGGCATTCTTTTAAAGAAAGGTCTGCCTGTTGTTTTTTAACTTACTGTCTGGGGGCAGGTTCTGAAAAGTTACCATATCTTAATGGACATATATAGATTAACAGGTGAGTTTAAGGGGGTGATAAATACTGGCTGTAAGAGGTTTCTTTTTAGCTATATAGTCCCTTAGATGTAGTCCTTTACATATCAAAATTTTATTATAGCAATGTTCTATGCATTTTTTTTTAAAGATTTTATTTATTTATTTGACAGACAGAGATCACACAAGTAGGCAGAGAGGCAGGCAGAGAGGGGAGGGGAGAAGCAGGCTCCCTGCCGAGCAGAGAGCCCGATGTGGGACTCGATCCCAGGACTAGTGTTTTATTTCTTTGTAGAAAAATCTATCAAGAGTAGTTTCAAGCTTGCCTTGTATACCTTAAAATATGGAGTAGGATCTTTTCTATGCTTTGGTGAATTTGTCATTCTAAGTTTGGATTAGTTTCCAGCATCTTTCTTTTTTTCGTTGTTTTGAAAGTATCTGTGAGCTCTTTATAAGTTTTTTTTTTTTTTTTTTTTTTTTTTTTTTTCTGTCAGTGTTTCTTCCTCTGGGACATCTTTCACTGAGTTCCTCTGAATGCCTCTCTAATGTCTGGTGAAAGGTAGCAATGTCAGCATTTCCATGGTCAGCTATTTCTTCTAAATCTCTATATTTAATTGGAATTTAGCATTATCACTTTTCATTTCTATGCTACTTTTTATCTTTGTCTATCTTTATCTAGTTTCCTTTCTTGATTATCTACTTTCATAAAATATAACTTGGATTTATCACATGACAATATACCTTCTTACTCTACATATGAGCTGAGTAATAGCTGTGTAGGGACCAATTATAGACAGATTTTGAAAGAAGTGGCATGATCGGTTACTGATCATGATTTGCATCTTTTATTAAAATAGGGATTCATGGACCAGCCATGCAGTTTGTATTTTATGAAATTATATACAGTTAGTATGATGTGGTGACTGACATTTGAACTGTGTTTTTGGGGGGCTTGTGTTATTTAATTAAACTAGAAGCTGAAATTCGTGAATTTGGTAACCATGAGAAGCAAGGACTACCTTTATATTAAAAAGAACTAGCCTTACTTTCTCTTAATTGTTTGTAAAATGCACGTTTTAGTGTGGATTTGATTTGAAGAAAGTAGGAATGTGTTTATGGTTTGTAGAGAAAAGGATGTGAAACTGACCTATGTAACCTCAGTTTCTTTATTACACTGCAAAAATTCTGTTAGCTTTTTGCCTTTATATAGACAATGTATGATGTCCTTATTTCCATAGGTAGATTTGTAAGGTTTTTTCATTTGTTTACTTACCTTGGAGCTGATTAACAACGGTATTCTCTTTTTACCAAATAGATTGTGTAACAACACTACTTATTTTAAAGAGCTTTTAAAAAAGTTTTTAAGTTTTTCAAGTTAAGTATTTAAAGTTTGTTTATTTTTTAGTAATCTCTACACCCATCATGAGTCTTGACTCACGACCCTAAGATCAAGAGTCGCATGCTCTACTGAGTCAGCCAGGCACCCCTCAGAACTATTTGTGTTAGATTGTTTATAGTTTTTAAAAAACTATAAAAGAAATGATACTACACTCAAGAACCTGATTGTTCATATAAGACAGAATAGGGTCATGACAGAAAGAGTACTCTGGGAATGAAAGGCAAGAGGTGTTGTTTTTTTTTTTT
>ML104064.1:28519-43959 GCA_003697995.1 Taxidea taxus jeffersonii | reverse complement strand
TTCAGACAGAAACTAGCGACATGATCAGGGCGATAGATTGTTCTTCTGTGAGGGCTCACTGAGGAGTGAAGGGACTTTGGGGCTAGAAGATATAGATACTTCAACTTTGGGGCTAGAGAGCAGGGCGCCATTATATTCATCCCGCCCATCAGTGCTGAAAGCCAGCAGGGAACAAGAGGGCACCACCTGGTGGAGGCTGGAGCTGCTTACACCAAGTCCTGGCCCGCTATGCCCTAGAGGTGCATGTCCACTGAAACAAATCCCCAGAGAATCAGCACAGCAAGCTCTGCCCCCAGAAGACCACTGCAAAGAACTCAATGGCACCAAGTCTACTGATCACAGAGTGCTACAAAGCTTCAGCTCTAGGGCAAACAGGATCTAGCTTCCTTTTCACTTGTATTCTTTATTTTTTTAAAATTATTTTTCCTTTCTATTCTTTTCTTAGTTCCCTTATTAATTTTTTATTTTAATTTTTATAGGTTTCTTTATTTATTTTGGGCAGGGGGGAGCATAGGAAACGGCAGAGAATCCTCAATCAGAGTCCATGCTGAGCATGGAGCCTGCCTCAGGACTCAATCCCAGGACCCCGAAATCATGATCTGAGCCAAAACCAACAGCCAGATGCTTAAGTGCCTGAGCCACACAGGTGCACCTATTATCAATTTTTTAAAAAAATTTTAGACATACGTATTTGGTTTATTTTCAGTATTATTTTCTTCTTCTTCTTCTTCTTCTTCTTCTTCTTCTTCTTCTTCTTCTTTTTTTTTTTTTTTTTTTTTTGGTTTTTGTTTGTTAGTTTCCTTGGGTTTTGTGTCGTTTTTTTTCTTGGGGGTTTCTTTTTTTCCCCTTTCTTTTCATTTCTGGACAGCATGGCGAGACAGAGAAATTCACCCCAAAGGAAGAACAGGAAATAGGACTCACAGCCAAGGATTTAATCAATACAGATATAAATAAGATGTAGAATTGAAAACAACCATTATCAGGATACTAGCTGGGCTTGAGAAACTCATAGAAGACACTAGAGCATCTCTTACTACAGAGATAAAAGAAGTAAAGTGTAGCCAGACTAAATTAAAGATGCTATAACTGAGATGCAATCTGATACCAAGGCCATTGAAACGAGGATGGATAAAGCCAAGGAACGATTCAGTGATATAAATGATGAAATTATGGAAAATAATGAAGCTGAAAAGAAGAGGGAAAGAAAGGTAATGGACCACACAGGTGGACTTAGGGAACTCAGCAACTTATTAAAATGTAATAACATTCATGGCATAGGAGTCCCAGAAGATGAAGAGAGAGAGAAGGGGGCATAAGGTTTAGTCGAACAGTTGGAGGTGAGAACTTCCCTCACCTGGAGAGGAACACAGGCATCAAAATCCAAGAAGCAGAGAGACTTCCCTTCAAATTCAACGGAAGCCAACCATTGCCAAGGCATATCATAGTCAAATTCACAAAATACACAGACAAGGAAAGAATCCTGAAAGCAGAAAAGAAAAAAAAAAGTCCCTAACCTACAGGGGAAGACAGATCAGGTTCACAGCAGATCGGTCCACAGAAACATGGCAGGAGGGCAGAAGCAAGTGACAGGAATTAGTCAACTCGTCAACATGCTGAATGGGGAAACTATGCAGCCAAGAATTCTTTATCTAGCAAGGCTGTCATTCAGAACAAAAGAAGAGAGAAAGAGTTTCCCAAACAAGAACTAAAGGAGCTCATGACCACTAAACCGTCCCTGCAAGAAATTTTAAGGGGGATTCTCTGAGTGGAGAAGAAGAGACCAAAAGCGGCAAAGACTAGAACATGCCCAAGAACATCACCAGATACATCAACTCTACAGGTAACACAATGGCACTAAATTCATATCTTTCAATAACCATTCTGAATATAAAGGGAATACATCCTCCAATCAAAAGACATAGGGTATCAGAATGGATAAAGAAGGGGCGCCTGGGTGGCTCAGTGGGTTAAGGCCTCTGCCTTCGGCTCAGGTCATGATCCCAGGGTCCTGGGATCGAGCCCCACATGGGGCTCTCTGCTTGGCAGGGAGAATGCTTCCCTTCCTCTCTCTCTGCCTGCCCCTCTGCCTACTTGTGATCTCTGTCCTAAAGATACAAATGTAGTGATCTGAAGGGGTACATGCACCCAAATGTTTATAACAGCAATGTACACAATAGCCAAACAATGGAAAGACCTAGATGTCCATCCACAGATGAATGGATAAAGAAGATGTGGTATATGTATATATATATGTATATATATATACATATATATATAATGGAATACTATGCAGCCATCAAAAGAAATGAAATCTTGCCATTTGCAACGACGTGGATGGAACTAGAGGGTATTATCCTGAGCGAAATAAGTCAATCGGAGAAAGACAATTATCATATGATCTCCCTGATATGAGGAAGTGGATATGCAACGTGGGGGGTTTGGGGGGTAGGAAAAGAATAAATGAAACAAGATCGGATTGGGAGGGAGACAAACTATAAGAGACTCTTAATCTCACCAAGCAAACTGAGGGGGGCTGGGGGTAGGGGGGTAGGGAGAGGGTGGTGGGGTTGTGGACATTGGGGAAGGTATGTGCTATGGTGAGTGCTGTGAAGTGTGTAAACCTGTGATTCACAGACCTGTACCCCTGGGGCTAATAATACATTATATGTTAATAAAAAAATCTAAAATTTTAAAAAAAGATACTGCGGTCCTAAAAAATACCCACACAGTGGAACTGCTGAACAAATATAAGTGCTGATGGTTGAAAATATAAAATTTACCCCAATTTTCCAAATATCCACAATAGAGAAAGAAAATTTTAAATGGAAAATATTTTAAAATTAAAAGCATATTTTTCAATAATCTCGGAAATGCATGCAAACAACTACTTTGCGTGTATTCATGAAAAAATCAATTATAGAAATTGACCCCCTCCAAAAGGAGATAAGAAGCATCAAAGAAATTCAGGCAATCAATGAACTATATTGTCCAGATGACAAGGCTTCCAAGGTTGTTTTCTGCAAGAACTTCAAGGAGCAGCAGATGCTATTGTTAATAAAAAGGAACCTGATTATGAAAGGAAAAATATGTCATTTTTATTACTAGAAAAAAATGATGACTAAAGGAGTGAAGAAACTCTACTAAACAGATTTCTAAACACTCCGATTTATAAATAAGGATACAAAAGTCACACATGAGATATTAGCAATCGAATCTTTTCTTAGTTTGAAGAAAGATGCAGGAGACACGTCATTTTCTCTGAACTCCTATCATTAAGTCATCACAATTACGAAGAAGCTAGCAAGCAAACAAAAGCCAGGGAAAGGACCACACCAATTTCTTCCTCTGACTCCACAGGTGATATCCCAGAAATGTTTCTCCTGGGTTGTCCTGGGTCATCTTTCTAGCCAGTGGGTATGCCACAGTGGTTACACATCCTGCATTGGCTGAGCCAGTGAAGAGTGGGGCATGAGCTCGTCTCTTTGCACACGCCCATTGTCCAAATGATGCATACTTGTTAGTATATAGTTATGGCTTGTGTACTCGGATCATCAAAGTCACTGCAGTTATGATTCCCACTGTTTTATACAGGCATTGTTTGTCATTTTCCCCTATTGACTAATTCATTCTATTATTATCTTTTTTTTCACCTCAGATCATCTTCCATCTTCCTAAATTACATTCCTGAGACATTGCTTTAATATGGTTTCATTTGTTGGAAACACTATGAGTTATGACTTTTCTCATGTGTCTGTATTTTGGAGTTAAGATCTTAAGGTAGCTGCATTGAGATGTACACTGCATTCAGTGTATAGGAAATTTAATCAGGGTTAATAGCTGAGGAAGGGACCAGATATGTATTAATCAACTCTTATTGATCAGACCTTGGACGTGGCTATTAGGGCAAATCCCTGAGCTCAGGCAAAGCAGCTCTCTGTAGCTGAGGTAATGACTGATAAAGTTAGTGACTGAGGACTGCCAGCTGACTGCACTCTAAGCAGCTGAAGCCGAGGGTCTGTCCTTGGGGGAGGTTCCAGGTGGTCAATGTCCCTGCCCATCAAATGACACCTCAGCACTTGCTTTTGGTGCCCATTTCTTGATGAAAAGAGGGCTTCTGTCATCCTATTTGGTTTTCTGTTTTTAGGCATCATGCCCTTTTGTCTGCTATTACGCTCTCTATGCTTACATCGTAGTCTTACTACAATGTGTTCACATGGCTTCTTGAAACCAGAATGTCATGGCTTCCATGAAATTGGAGAAATTACCAGACATTCTCATTTGCCTGTTATTTTTCCAAAATTCACCCAACTTTCTGCTTCTGGAATGCCTATGAGATGCACATAATAACTATTTACTCCATTCCTTAAACCTCTTTGCCTTGCTTTCATCCTATTTGAACCCCTATCTTATGAGGAGGTGTTCTATATTATTTCTTTTACCTGTCTTCCAGCTCACAATGCTCTATCCAGCTATGTCTCAGCTGTTGTGTAAATTTTTTTTAAGATTTATTTATTTATTTGTCAGAGAGAGAGAGAGAGAGAGAGAGAGCGAGCACACAAGCAGGCAGAGTGGTAGGCAGAGGTGGAGAGAGAAGAAGGCTCCCTACTGAGGAAGGAGCCCGATGCGGGACTTGATCCCAGGACCCTGGGATCATGACCTGAGCCGAAGGCAGCGGCCTAACTGACTGAGCCACCCAGGCATCCCATGTTGTATAAAATTTCTTTAGTCTTTTGTTCTAGTGGTTACAATGATCAACCCTAGAAAACTCATTTAGCACATTTTGATAATTAGCTATATCTTTCTCATATTTCATATGTCCCATCATTTATATAAATGTCTTAAGCACATTTATTTTTTAAACTTGGCATTTGGCAATAATTCTCTGAAGGTTTCCATTCTGGTCTCTTATTTGATTTTGCTGAGGGAGGCTTGTTTTTGGATTATGTGCTTGTATGGGGAGACTTTATCTGCAGGAATCCTGCAAAGCCCTCAATAAAGATTAAGCCCCCTCTAGAAAGGATTAGATATGCATTAGGCATGTGTCTGGGTTAACAACCAGGAATTTCCTGGATCATGCTGATAGTGTTAATTTGAAGGACACCCCTTTTTAAAAAAAAAAAGATTTTATTTATGCATTTGAGAGAGAGAGAGAGAGAGAGAGAGAGAGAGTTAGAGCATGAAAGGGGCGAAGGCCAGAGGGAGAAGCAGACTCCCCACAGAGCTGGGAGCCCGATGTGGGACTCAATTCTGGACTCCAGGATCATGACCTGAGCCCAAGGCAATTGCTTAACCAACTGAGCCACCCAGGCGCCCCAGCCTGACACATCTGACTGCACATTGGTCCAATGGCTGTGCGTTCAGCCGTTCCGTGTCTCTGTTTGGCTTCTCAGAGTTGAATGAGGCCTGTGCTGCTTTAACTGGATACTTCCATTATCCTCATGATGCTGATGTGGCAGTCATGAAGGTTTGCATTTTCCACAAGAAAAGGTTACAGACCTCAAAGAAATAGGATCAGATAAATCTGAGTGACTTAAGGTAGAAACTCCACTTACTAAGGAACCTTCTAAGCTGTTCTTTCTTGAATTCTTTATTTAGAGACTTCTATACTGAGTTTGGGTTCTCCCTTCTGTTTTTGAATGAAATCTATAACAAGGTAAATGTTGAGTAAGTTTGAGTGGAGTATGTTTGACTTATTAATACTATTTTCCCAGGCTTGTTGCTTATAATTTGTTATTTAAGCAATAAAACCATTTCCCTCAATTTTTCTTTATCATTAACCACACCATTAGAGAGTACATGTTCAGTAGATACCCTCTGTCCTCAATCACCTTCTGAAGTGAACAACCAGATGTACTCCCCTTTTCTGTCAACCTTCAAAACCCATTTTTCCTCAGTCCACATTGGATTTCATATCAGTCACTCCCCCTTACACTTTCCTTTTGAGACTATGTGGTGCATTTTCAACATTGTTTTACTCATGCTCTTATTTGATTTCTGCAATTACAGATCCAAAAACAACTTTTTGATTTTTGCAGATTATCCACATTTGTCTCCTTCTTTGGATGAAAATGTTATCACACACAGGAACACTAAAGATTATTTTAAAGGTATAAATGTCATTCTTAAAATATTGAACAAATATTGGTCCCTCAAAGAAATCCTAATTAATGTCTAAGGATTGAAATCAGATTATCTTTTTTCATCATATAGATAGGAAGCTAAAAAATTAAAAATACAATAAAATTGAGCAAGATTCGAATAGTTTTGAGTAAAAGAAGGGTGAATGAGGTCACCTTAGTTCTCTAATGGGACCTCATATAATCAATATAATGAAAAAGGCAGCACAAGTGCCCATGTACAACTCAGGTTTCATACCCCACGTGGGCTGAATTATGTTCCCACAAGTCCATTATGAGGAAGTCCTAACGTCAAGCAGGGCCGTATTAGGAGATAGGGTCCACAAGGAGGCTATCAAGTTAAAATATATTTTCTAATGTGGGCCCTAATCCCAATCAATGTTGTCTATATAAAAAGGGGAAATGTGGGCACTGAGACAAGTGTATGGAGAAGACAGTGTGAAAAGACATCGGGGGTGGTCAACCATGGAAGAGTTTAGGAGAGATGCCAGGAACACATCCTTCCCTAACACATCTCAGAAGGAATCAACCTGGACTCCAAACACTTGGTTTGGACTTCTAGCAGTGAAAAATTTAAGACAATACAGTTTTGTGGTTTAAGCTCCCCAGTCTGTGGTACTTTGTAGTGATAGCCCCAGCACGAAAACAGATTTAGGTTTTGGAAGTAGGGTAATGTTGTGCCAACAATAAATTGGGACTGGCTCTGAAACTGGGTAATGGGTAAGAGTGGTAGAGTTTTGATGTGCATGACAAAATAAACCAAGGTTGTTTTAAGGGACTGTTGGGTGAAATATGTATACTAAATGTATTTCAGGTAAGAGCTTATAAAGAAAAGAGCAGAGCTGTAGAAAAAGACTTTATCATCTTAGCAAATACATAGAACACGAAAAATATGTTGCTAGAAATGTGACTGTCAAGGGTGCTTCTGGTGAGACAGAGGATGGAAATTAGAAGCCTGTTATTGGAGACTTGAGAAATGGCCATCCTTGATATCAAGTAGCTGAGAATTTGGCTGAACTCTAGTGTTTGGTGAAGACTAGAAGCTTTACATGATAAACTGGGATAGTAAGCTGAGGCAATTTCAAAGCACACTGTTCAGGCATGTCCTGGTTTCTCCTTGCCACTCATAGTAAGTGACAGAGGAGAAGCAATAATTAAATAATGTAGTGGGAAACAACTGTAATGTAGTGTGAAACACCCAACCATCTGACCCATAATTTTGGACTTCTAGCATCCAGGAGTGTGAGGCAGTAAATGGTAGGTTATTTGAGTTGGCCAGTCCATGCTATTTGGTTTAGCAGCCTTAGAAAAATAACATAACATCACTAGAAATCTAATATAATATCCTTAAGTGTCCATGATTAAAAACCTACAATGAATCAGTCAAAGAACAGACAGCAGGGAAGGAATCACAGATGCTTAATTAATCTATAACAAAGGAGGCAAGAATCTACAATGGGGAAAAGACAGACTTTTCAGTAAATGGCATTGGGAAAACTGGACAGCTACGGCCAAAAGAATGAAACTGGAGCACTTTCTTGTACCATGCACAGAAACAAACTCAAAATTAATTGAATATCTAAGTGTGAGACTTTAAATCATAAAACTCCGAAAGGACAACATAAGCAGTAATCTCTTGGACATTGGCCTTAGCAACATATTTATGGCTATGTCTCCTCGGGCAGGGAAAACAAAAGCAAAACTAAAAAGCTTTTGCACCACAAAGGATACCATTAACACAACAAAAAGTCAAACTAGTGAAAGGGAAGGGATATTTGCAAATGTTATATTTGGTAAGTGGATAGTACCCAAAATATATAAAGAACTCAAACAACTGAAAAGCAAAAACACAATCTGATTAAAGGATGGACAGAGGACCCAAGTAGACATTTTTCTAAAGAATACATACGGATGGCCAACAGACACATGAAAAGATGCTCAACAGCATTACTCATCAGAGAAAGGCAAATCAAAACCACAATGAGATATCACCTCACAGCAATCAGAATGGCTAGTATCAAAAAGTCCAGAAATAACGAGTGTTGGTGAGGATATAAAGAAAAGGGAGCCCTCGTGCACTGTTGGTAGGAATAAAACTTGGCACAACCACTGTGGAAAACAGTATGGGGGTTCCTCAAAAAATTAAAAAGCAGAACTATCCATATGATCCAGTAATTTCATTACCGGGTATTTACCCAATGAAAACCAAAGCACTAATCTGAAAAGATGTATGCATCCCTATGTTTGTGGCAGCATTATTTACAATAGCCAAACTGTGGAAGCAACCCAACTGTCCATCAATAGATGAATGGATAAAGAAGTTGTGATATAGGGGCACCTGGGTGGTGCGATCGCTTCAGGATCCAACTCGTGGTTTCAGCACAAGTTGTGAGCTCAGCGTCGTGGGATGGAGCCCCATGTGGGGCTCTGTGCTCAAGGCAGAGTCTGCTTAGGATTCTCTCTCCCTCTCCCTCTGCCTCCCCACACCCCACCATGTGCTCCTGCTCTCTCGTTTCTCATGTGTATGTGTGTGTGTTTGTGTGTGTGTGACTCTCAAATAGATAAATCTTTAAAAAAGAAGATGTGAGATATAGATATAGGTAATGGAATATTATTCAAACATAAAAAACCCCAAAATCTTACCAACAAGACAGAAAAAGAGAAATTAAGGAGTCAATCCCATTTACAATTACACCCAAAACCGTAAGATACCTAGGAATAAACCTAACCAAAGAGGCAAAGAATCTATACTCAGAAAACTATAAAGTACTCATGAAAGAAATTGAGGAAGACACAAAGAAATGGAAAAATGTGCCCTGCTCAAGGATTGGAAGAATAAACATTGTGAAAATGTCTATGCTACCTAAAGCTATCTACACATTTAATGCAATGCCTATCAAAATCCCTTCCAATTTTTTCAAAGAAATGGAACAAATAATCCTAAAATTTATATGGAACCAGAAAAGACCTCGAATAGCCAAAGGAATATTGAAAAAGAAAGCCAAAGTTGGTGGCATCACAATTCCAGACTTCAAGCTCTACTGCAAAGCTGTCATCATCAAGACAATATGGTACTGGCACAAAAACAGACACATAGATCAATGGAACAGAATAGAGAGCCCAGAAATAGACCCTCAACTCTATGGTCAACTAATCTTTGATAAAGCAGGAAAGAACATCCAATGGAAAAAAGACAGCCTCTTCAACAAATGGTGTTGGGAAAATTGGACAGCCACATGCAGAAAAATGAAATTGGACCATTTCCTTACACCACACACGAAAATAGACTCAAAATGGATGAAGGACCTCAACGTGAGAAAGGAATCCATCAAAGTCCTAGAGGAGAACACAGGCAGCAACCTCTTCGACCTCAACCGCAGCAACTTCTTCCTAGGAACAACGCCAAAGGCAAGGGAAGCAAGGGAAAAAATGAACTATTGGGACTTCATCAAGATCAAAAGCTTTTGCACAGCAAAGGAAACAGTCAACAAAAACCAGAAGACAACTGACAGAGTGGGAAAAGATATTTGCAAACGACATATCAGATAAAGGGCTAGTATCCAAAATCTACAAAGAGCTTAGCAAACTCAACACCCAAAGAACAAATAATCCAATCAAGAAATGGGCAGAGGACATGAACAGACATTTCTGCAAAGAAGACATCCAGATGGCCAGCAGACACATGAAAAAGTGCTCCACATCACTGGGCATCAGGGAAATACAAATCAAAACCACAATGAGATACCACCTCACACCAGGCAGAATGGCTAAAATGAACAAGTCAGGAAATGACAGATGCTGGCGAGGATGTGGAGAAAGGGGGACCCTCCTACACTGTTGGTGGGAATGCAAGCTGGTGCAACCACTCTGGAAAACAGCATGGAGGTTCCTCAAAAAATTGAAAATAGAGCTACCTTATGACCCAGCAATTGCACTCCTGGGTATTTACCCTAAAGATACAAACGTAGTGATCCAAAGGGGCACGTGTACCCGAATGTTTATAGCAGCAATGTCCACAATAGCCAAGTTATGGAAAGAACCTAGATGTCCATCAACAGATGAATGGATAAAGAAGAAGTGGTATATATATACAATGGTATACTATGCAGCCATCAAAAAAAAATGAAATCTTACCATTTGCAATGACATGGATGGAACTATAGGGTATTATGCTTAGCGAAATAAGACAACTATCACATGATCTCCCTGATATGAGGAAGTGGAGATGCAATGGGGGTGGGGGCTAAGGTGGTAGGAAAAGAAAAAATGAAAGAAGATGGGATCGGGAGGGAGACAAACCAAAAGAGACTCTTAATGTCATAAAACAAACTGAGGGGGGTCGGGGGGGGAGAGGGGTTGGGAGAGGGTGGTGGGGTTACATTATATGTTTAAATAAAGAAGCTTTAAAAAACCCCAAAATCTTGCCATTTGCAACAACATAGATGGATATGAGTTTAAAATGAAAAACAATTAGGAAGAAACATAAAGGTAAATCCTCATGACCTCGGATTTGGCAATAGAATTTTAGATATGATACCACAAGCAATAAAAGAAATAAATAGACACTGTGAAGCTCATCAAAATGTAAAAATTCCATGCCTCAAAAAACATCATCAAGAAAGTAAAAACCCACAGAATGGGAGAGAATATTTACAAATATATGTGCATGTATCTCATAAGGGACTTGTCTCTACAATATATGCAGAACGCCTAGAAGTCTGTAATAAAGTGACAAATAACCAAATTAACAAATGGGCAAAGGATCTGGATGCACATTTCTCCAAAGAAGATACACAAATGTCCACTAAGCACATGAAAAGATGTCCAACATCATTAGTCACTGGGGAAAGACAAATCAAAACCACAATGGGATACCACTTGCACCTACTAGGATGGCTGCAATCAAAAACACAGATAATAAAGTGTTATCCAGGATGAGGAGAAAGTGGGACTTGTTTGTTACCGGTGGGAAAGTAAAATCACACAGCCACTCTGTAAACCAGTCAGGCAGCTCCTCAAAACATTAAACACAGAGATAACATATAACCCAGCAATTTCACTCCAAAATATATACCTAGGAGAAATGAAAACCTATGTCCACATAAAACCTTATAAAAGAATGGTTATAGCAGCATTGTTTGTAATATCCCCAAAGAGGGGGAAACCCAAATGGCCAGCAACTGGATGAATGGGTAAACAGATGTGGTATGAATGGAGTATTATTCAGCCATAAAAACGAAGGAAGGACAGATACATGCTGCAACATGGACAAACCTTGCATAATGATGCAAGGGAAAGGGGCCAGTCAGAAAACACTACGTATTGCATGATTCCATTCTTATGAAATGTCCGGAACAGGCAAACCTGCAGAGACCTAAAACAGAAACAGTGGAATAAACAAGGAAGACATGTACTGGCTCATCTTGAGACACCTCCTCATATATAGGAGGGCCAATGGCTGTGGCTCAGAGGCTGCAGGTCCATCAGAGGCTGACTCAGAAATGTATGTGGTTGCTCTAACTGGATGCTCCATGATACCCATAATGTTGTAAATAATTAAGTTCTGACCTTTCAAGAATGAAAGTTTAGAACCTGAAAAGAACAAAGTCAGATAAATCTGAATGAGTTAAGAGTAGCAGCTTCCGTTGGAAAGGGTCCTGAATAGGTGTTGTTTCGTGAACTTTCAGATTTAGACATTTGTGTACTGAGTTTGGGTCCTTGCTTATGCTTTTCAAAGAATTTCACAATATGAATGGCATTGAAAAAGTTTGATTTGTATATGCGTGTCCTATTACTGCTATTTTCCCCATGTTGTTGCTTATAATTTGTCAGTGAAGCAGTAGCCATTCCCTCATTTCATGTCAATAACCACAGCATTACATCATGATTGCTCACTTAGGTACATTTTACCTCAATCATCCACTCATAGGAATAATCAGATGTACTCAATTCCCACTCTGGTCTTCAACATCAAGCCCATTTTCCTTTCTCCTTCCCAGATTTCATGTGTGTCTCTCAGATTTCCATGCCAAGTGTCCCATCCACAGCCCAGTTATGGTGCATTTTAATGTTGTTTTACCAGTGCTCCCATTTGATTTCTGAAATTACAAATGCAACACACACACACACACACACACAAATATCCTAATGGAGTCAGGTTCTGAAAATAACTTTTTACATACTAAAACGTGTATGACACAAATATGCATGAGTAATGCTGAAGAACATCTGTATGTCACATTGACAAATATGGGCATTTTGAACCGGTAGCAATTAGCACAATAGGAATTAAGAAACTTAGGGAAATGCAGTTTTCTTTTCCTAAATGTTCCAGAGTTCTTTCTCTGGAAAGGCAAATGGCTCAGCAAGGAGCCTTTGGCTTCTAAGATTTTCTTCCTGCTGTATATGGCAATTTCTAGGTACCACCCACAAGGATTTACTTGCACTGGAGTTTGTGGTACTTTTTCTCGGGTTCCTATGAAGAAAGCTTTTTTTCTCGCCCCTCAAATGCCTTTGGCTTTTTCTCTCTTCTGATGGGCTCCAGAAAAGGTTGGATTGGTGTAGTTTACCTAGCTTTTCTCACTGTTTGGCTCAGAGTGACACCTTTTGCAGGTTTCTACATTCAAATCAAAGGTTATTTAGAATTCATTCATTTGTGGGGGGAGGGAAGGGGAGAGAAAGTGAAAGGAGGAGGGGAGGGGGAAGGAGGGAGGGGAGGTGGAGGGAAGGGGGAAGGGGAAGGGAGGGGGAGAGGGCTAGAATTTATTTTAAAAGTTCACATAAAACACATAGGGAGCATGACAAGATAGTGGGTTTTAGTGCAACCTGTAACAAATTTCAAAGGATTCAAGTCCCCCCAACCCTACTCCTGCCTCGGTTCTTTCTTCAAAGATATATAGGAAGCTAGAAATCAATGAAATGAAAAGTACTTGGATAATCAACAACTACTTTGAAACTCAGCATGTACCTATAGGAAAAGGAAAGAAAAACATAATGAAAAGACAGAAAAAAAAAAAAAAGAAGAAGAAGAAAAGATGCCCATTCACCAAGAAGAAAAAAACACAATGGGTATTGAAAGTGCATTACCATTAACCTAAACCCTCCTACCCATCAAATCAGCTGAGCTAGAGGAAAGAGTCCTCTTAGTTCTCTTAATTGCCAAACAGCCTCCTCTTATTTTGATGCAAAATGATAGGGACAGGTCCCATTGGGACATGGCCATGGTTACACTTCAAGGACCCTGGTTCAAAGCAAGAGCTTCAACAGAAACCCACACAGAGACAGGCAACCAATGCCATCACCTTCCCCCTCAAACTCCAGGCTGTGCCCCATGTCACAGGAAGGCTGTTATTGCTTCAGCTCTGGTCACCCCACCATCCTTTGGGCCCTGGATCCTGTGATGCCAGTTGCTTTATTGGCTGCTGCTAGGGGAGGAGGCTGGGGAGCACAGCTGCTCTCACTGGAGGAACCCATCAACCATGCACAGTTGCAGTTCAGGAAGACTTTTGTGCCAAAAGGGAGAGATGGTAGGTTACCGAGGCACCGAATCAGATAAATTTGAATAAAGTAGAGTGGGCCTATCAGAAGGTCGGGACTTGAGTAGGGCATGAGTCTAGATAGTCTGAGTTTCCTGCACAGTGTTTGGATCCTCTTTTATGTATTTATTTGAATTCGGGTGATGGGGTATGTTAAAGGAGTGTGAATGGGGTAAGTGTGATTGCTATAGCTGCTATTGCACTTTAATTGTTGCTATACCACACGTTTTGAAAAAAAATCTCTGGATGATACTACTGTACACAGGTGGGAGAATGAGAATAACGTGAGGTAAATAAAATTATTATGGAAGTAGTTTTGGCTACAAAGATCCCTGAAGAGACTGACCTAGGGGAATACCTAATAGAAATGACCATTTAGGAAAGTGATAAAATGCAGTATGGTTAAGAAAAATCATAACACACTGCACTAAGGACATATATAAAGTTGAGCTGATAATGTTTTCTTTTTAACATTTCTTTCACAATACGAATTTTTAAAAATCGGCCGAATGGCACAGATCCAAACACTAGAGTGGATCGCACTTTGGAGAGCTATAGGTCTTTTCCCGCCAAGTGAGGGGGTTTGCAAAAGGGCCCTTGGCTTGCGGTTCGGTCAGGCACTCCTGGGGCAGCTTATTGGCATCTGGTGTAACTGATAGCAGCGTGGGTGGCCTCAGACACGGCAGGCTTGCCAACTTCCCTGGGCAGCAGCAGCAGCAGCAGGTGCTCGGCTATCTGGATCTCTCTGGAGGTGATGGTGGAATGCTTCCTGTAGTGGTATCAGGTGTTCTCCCTGGACACAACGCCTTGTCCAAGAGATTCATAGTCCTGTCTTTAGTTCTATCTTGTTAACTTTCTTCTTCCAGTTGCCATAATCACTATAATTATATTATGCCATCAATGTATCATTTACCTCTATTTGCCAATTCATTCTATTATCATTCCTTCTTACATCCCACATCATTTTCCTCCTTCCTAAATTACATCTGTTACCATTTCCTTTCATATGGTGTCGGTTGGTTTAAATACTCTGAGCTGTCATTTTTCTTAAACGTCTTTACTTCTGGGTTAAAGTCTTAAGGTATCCAGAATTGAGATGGGGTAAGGTCCATACGGAGGACACTAGATAGGTATTTAATCTTCTGAAATCCTGAAAGCTGTCAGTTAGGTACCTACTTCTTCTTGCATGATATTCCTACAGAGGCAACGGTGAAAAACGTTAACTCACGGGAGATATAGCTAGACAGGGTCCGTATCGCTTTGGGTGGCTTTGATGCTTACCGGGGTGTATTGTCACACACCCCTGGGGGTTTGGGTTAAGGGGAAATCATGTACATAGTTACTGTGCTGATTAAAATAATTGGACCGGCATAGTGAACATTCTTTCCCTTTTAGGAACTCAGTGTTCTTTCCCACATGGGGTAATCTCAGACTTTGGAGACAAACAGGGCTTTGGGGATCTCTGAATAGCTTCCCTATTCCTTGACAGCATCGCTGATTAGATGGTGGTTCATGAACAAAACCAGCCTGGGAGACCTCTCCATTCCACTATGGGGGCACTAGCCATAGTGTCAAGCAAACAAACAAGTAGAGCATAATTGAAAAGGCAACCCACCGAACGGGAGAAAATATTAGCAAATCATGTGTCTGATAAAGGGTTACTATCCAAAATATATAATGAATTCTCAAAACTCAAAAGCGGAAAAAAAGAGAAATCAGACAACTTGATTAAAAACCGGGCAAAAGATCTGAACAGACATTTTCCCAC
>ML104064.1:0-28509 GCA_003697995.1 Taxidea taxus jeffersonii | reverse complement strand
CGTATGAGGCCAATGTGCATGAATAACTTTGAAAAACCACTCTAAGTCCTGTGGACAGAAAGGGCATTTTGAACCAGCAGCAATTAGCATGACGGCAATTAAGAGACCTTGTGAAACAGAATGTAATTTTTCTAAATGGTCCACAGGCCTTTCTCTGAAAGGGCATATGGCTCTGAAAAGAGCCTGTGGCTTCAAAAATTTAGTTCCCCGTGTAAATGGCAATTTCTAGGGACCACCCACAGGGATTTACTGGCCCTTCATTTTATGGTAGCTGTCCTTGAGTATTTATGCAGCAAGCCCTCCATCCCTTTTCATACCCCTTTGGATTTATCTCTCTTCTGACGGACTCAAGAAAAGGTTGGACTGCTGTACATTAGCTAGCTTTTGTCTCACCGTTTGGCTCAGAGTGACACCTTTCACCAGTTTCTACATTCAAGTGAAAGGTTATTTAGAATTTATTTTAAATGTCCACATGGGATACACAGCAAACATGATGAAAGAGTGGGTTTCAGTGCAACTCATAACAAATTTCAAATCACCGAAACCCCCCAACACCCCCACCCCACCAGTGTGTTCTCTCTTCACAGATAGATATAGGAAGCTAGAACTCAGTTAAATGCAAAGCACTCGGATAATCACCAACTACCTTGAAATTCAGCATGTACCTATAGGAAAAGGACACGAGAAAGAAAGAAAGAAAGGAAGGAAGGAAGGAAGGAAGGAAGAAAAAGAAAGAAAAGAAAAAGAAAAAAAAAGCAAACCCAAGCCTAGCCCATGTATCAAGAAGAAAAAACACAATGGGTATTAAAGGACATTACTATTATGTTAAGTCCCCCTACCCATCCAATCACTTGAGGTAGAGGAAGGAGTCCTCTTAGTTCTCTTAATTGCCAAACATCCTCCTCTTATTTTGATGTGAAGCAATAGGGACATGTCCCACTGTTACACGGACATGTTTACACTTCAACCACCCTGTTTCAAAGCAAGAGCTTCAACAGAAGCCCACAGGCACACAGACAACACCACCACCTTCCCCACTTCAATCTCCAGGTGGTGCCCCGTGTCACAGGAAGGCTGTTATTGGTTCAGCTCTGGTCACCCCACCACCCTTTGGGCCACTGGCCATGGATTCTGTGCTGCCAGTTGCTTATTGGCTTCTTCTAGCGGAGGCTGGGAGCACAGCTGCTCTCATTGGAGGACCCCGTCATCCATGCATAATTGTAGTTCAGGAAGACTTTTGTGTCAAAAGGGAAAGATGGTAGGCTACCGAGGCACAGAAGCAGGTTAAATTCGAATGAAGTAAAGTAGGCCTATCAGAAGGTCGGGAGCGTGAGTAGGGCGTGAGTCTAGATTGAGTTTTCTGCACAGTGTTTGTGTCCTCTTTTATGTAACTCACTGAATTAGGTTGAGGGGCTATGTTGAGCGAGTGTGAATGGGGTAAGTGTGAGTTCTGTATCCGTTCCAGCCCTTCACTTGTTGCTATATCAACACACTCAAAAAATCTCCAGACGACACTGCTCTAGGCAAGTGGGAGAAGGAGACTACAAAAGGCAAGTAAAATTACTGTGGACCCAGCTGTGACGATAAAGAGTCCTGAAGGACTCTTTATCTGAAGAAGAATGACCTGAAGGAATGGGCCTTTTAGGAAAGTGACGAAATGCATTGGGGTCAAGGAAATTCATAACAGACCGCACCACACACATATATTGAAGTGGACTTGCTTATGGTTAAAAGTGTTTTAAGAATGGGCAGAATGGCTCAGGCCAAAACGCTGGAGTAGGTGGCACTCTGGAGAGTTACAGGTCTTTCTTGGCCAAGTGAGATTGCTCTGAAAAGAGCCTTTGGTTTGCGAGGTAGTCAGGCGTTCCAGAGGCAGCTCATTTGCGTCTGTTGAACCTGATGACAGCCTTGGTGGCCTCAGACACAGCGTGCTTGCCAATCTCCCCGGGCAGCAGCAAGCGCACGGCTGTCTGGATCTCCCTGGAGGTGATGGTGGAGCGCTTGGTGGAGCGGGCCAGGTGAGACACCTCGTCGACGATGCGCTCGAAGATGTCCTCGACGAATGAATCCATGACGCTCATGGCCTTCTGCGAGAGGCTCAGGCCCTCGTGAACGTGCTTCAGAACCCTGGGGAAGTAGGTGGTGAAACTGTCGGGGTGGCAACGGCTGCAGCAGCACCTGTGGCGCCTTGGCTGCTCCTGCTTTGTACTCTTCGGGTCCCCTGCCATAGGCTCCTCGGTGCCCAGGCTTTCGTCAGAAGAGGTCTCACAGCCAGGCTCAGCTATGTGGGGCTCATTTTCCTGACAGCTAAGAAGGAAGTGCACTTACAGCGGTTTGCTGGGTGCTGGCTCATGTATAGTCGCCGAGTTTCCTGATATCACTGGCAAGCCCTATCTGATTGGACAAAATACAATCCTGGGAAGCCGGTCACTGAGCCAGGTCTCCTCAGATCTAATGGCAGGTCCTCGAGGTTTACATCTCCTCAGTCTGTGTGGGAATCAGACATTCCATGCGATGATGTAGTTTACCTCCAGAGGTGGGGTCACGATCTCAGGGTTATGAAATCCAGCACAATTTTTGGCTCTGCACTGAGTAAACTATACCTTTACTTGGAATGTTTCAACATTTTTCTGGTGGCCATCACGAGAAATTTAGAGGCTGCCTGATTACCACACGGACTGAGGAGATGTCAAGATGACAAGTATCAGAAGTAAAGGTTTAGTTTACTTCAGATTTCCAGTTTGAAACATTTTTTTTTCTTTTTAGAAATGGAGAGAGAAAAAGTAGGAGGGAAGGGGGAGTGGTGATGAAGGAGAGATTCCCAGGCAGACTCCAATCTCTGCACGGAGCCCAAAATTGAGATGTCAAGCTCAAGCGCCTGGAGACATAGCTGATATATGAAGACATTGCTGACTTCAGTAACAGGCAGGAACAAATACAGAGAAGGATACAAAATGAGGAGAGAGATAACTTTATCCCATATGATAGAACAGGGCCAGGCCATGGCCAGAGATCTAAGCTAAAGAGATGTAAGTATCATCTCTGAGAGAAAATTTAAAGCAATGGTCAGTGAGGATACTCACTGATCTTATAAAGAGTGGAAGACATGAGTGAGACCCTTAACACAGAGATAAGGAGTAACATAGCAGAGATAAAGGACTCTGTAAACTAGATGAGAAACACGTTTGATGGAATGAACAGCAGGATGGAAGAAGCAGAGGAATGAATTGTTCTCAGAGTGCTGTGGTCTGAAAATATGCAGGGAATGATCGTAATCTTTTGGTACTTATTGAGACCTGATTTGTGACCTAGGATGTGATCTATTCTGGAGCATGTTCCATGTGTACTAGAGAAGAATGTATTCTGTTGTTTTGGAATGGAATGTTCTGAATATATCCGTGATGTCCATCTGATCCAGTGTGTCACTTAAAGCCTTTATTTCCTTGTTGATCTTTTGCTTGGATGATCTGTTGTTAAAGTCTCCTACTATTGTTGTATTATTGTCAATGGGTTTCTTTGATTTTATTATTAATTGGTTTATATAACTGGCTACTCCCATGTTAGGGGTATAGGTATTTAAAATTGTTAGACCTTCTTGTTGGACAGACACTTTAAGTATGATAGAGTGTCCTTCCTCATCTCTTATTATAGTTTTTGGTTTAAAATATAATTTGTCTGATATAAGTATTTCCACCCCACTTTTTTGATGTCCATGAGCATGTTAAATGGTTTTCCACCCCCTCATTTTAAATATGGAGGTGTCTTTGGGTCTAAAATGAGTCTCTTACAGACAGCATATCGATAGGTCCTTTTTTTTTTATCCAGTCTGATACCATGTGTCTTTGACTGGGGCATTTAGCCTATTTACATTCAGGGTAACTATCAAAAGATATGAATTTATTGCCATTGTATTGTCTGTAAGGTGGCTCTTACTGTATATTGTCTCTGTTCCTTTCTGGTCTGTTACTTTTAGGCTTTCTCTTTGCTTAGAGGGCCCCTTTCAATATTTCCTGTAGGGCTGGTTTAGTGTTTGTAAATTCTGTTAGTTTTTGTTTGTCCTGGAAGCTTTTTATCTCTCCTACTTTCAGTGACAGCCTAGCTGGATGTAGTATTCTTGGCTGCATATTTTTCTCATTGAGTGCTCTGAATATATCATTCCAGTCCTATCTGGCCTGCTAGGTGTCTGTGGATAGGTCTTCTACCAATCTAATATTTCTATTGTTGTATGTTACAGACATCTTGTCCTGAACTGCTTTCAAGATTTTCTCTTTGTCATTAAGACTTGTAAGTTTTACTATTAAATGATAGGGTGTTGACCTATTTTTATTGCTTTTGAGTGCAGTTCTCTGTGCCTTATGGATTTTGATGATTGTTCCCTTCGCCAAACTAGGGAAATTCTCTAATTTGCTCCAATATACCTTCTGTCCTCGCTCTCTTTCTTCTTCAGGGATCCCAATTATTCTAATATTATTTTGCCTTTTGGTATTGCTTATCTCTTAAATTCACCCCTTGTGGTCTTGTAGTTGTTTATCTCTCATTTTCTCAGCTTCTTTATTCTCCATCTTTTGGTCTTCTTTGTCACTAATTCTCTCTTCTGCCTCATTTATCCTAGCAATAATAGCATCCATATTTGATTGCACCTCATTAATAGCTTTTTTAAAATTTCAACTTGGTTAGATTTTCGTTCTTTTATTTCTCCAGAAAGGGACTTTACTTCTCCTGAAAGAGATTCTCTAGTATCTTTCATGCTTTTTTTGAGCCCAGCTAGCATCTTGATATCATCATTCTGAACTCTGGATCTGACATCTTACTAATTTTCATATGGATTAGGTCCCTAGCCATCGGTAATGCCTCTTGTTCTTTTTTTTGAGGTGAGTTTTTCCACCTTGTCATTTTATCCAGATAAGAATAGATGAATGAGAGAACAAAATCCTAAAAGGGTAGAAATGACCCCAGAAAAATATACACTAACCAAATTGAAAGAGACCTGAAACCTATAGGGGGAAAAAAGGAAGAAAAAAATATATATATTAGCCTGGTGAATAGAACAGAGCCACACACTTGATTCTGGGTGTGTTTTGGTATGTTAGAAGAAACTGCTCCCAAAATTTTAAGGAAAGAAAAACATATATATACAAAAATAAGGATAAACCTGTTGAAGTGGTGGAATATGACTGTAAAGATGAACATTAAAAAAGATTCTAAAAAAGAAATTGTTAAGATAAGAAATTGGTTGAAAGAAAGAAAAAAAAATGGAAAGAACATGATCAGGCTGGAGACTAGAACAAAGCCATGTGCTAGATTTAGCGTATATTTTGATCTGTTAGAAGAAACTCAATCTCAAAATTTTAAAGAAAGTAAAACCTCTATGTATACAAAAAATACAGCAAAATACAAAGAAGGGATAGAATATTTATAACAGTGAAAATTAAAAAAGATTTTTAAGAAGGTCTTGATAAGATAAAATAGTTAAATTTTGGAAGGAGGAAAAAATAAAAAAATAGACTAAGAAAAAAATAAAATAAAAAAAATGAACTTTGAGAGAATAAAGAATCATGGGGAAAAATCCATGAATTCTATGTGCTGTATTCCTGTAGCTCTGAAACATCAGAATCATGGGGAAAGAGTCATGGGGAAAAATCCATGAATTCTATGTGCTGTATTCCTGTAGCTCTGACGTTTCAGAGTTCTCATTGATTGGTGGACTTGGTCTTGGTGAATGTTCTTGTTGATCTTCTTGGCGAGGGGCCTGTTGCACTGATTCTCAAATGTTTTTGCCTGAGGCAGCATTGCGCTGCCCTTGCCAGGGGCCAGGCTAAGCAATCTGCTCAGGTTTGCTCTTGGGGACTTTTGTTCCCTGAATTTCCCTAGAGCTTTGGAGGTTGGGAATGAAGATGGCAGCCTCCCAATCTCTGGCCCATAGGAGCTGAGAGCTCCAGGCCCCACTCCTCAATACACCCTCAGAGAAAAACAGTCAAATCTTCCTGTCTCCCTGGTCTGTGGCCGCACTCTGAGCTCACCCATCCTGTGACAGAGTGTTTCCATCTCTGGTGCACAGTCCCGTTTGGAGTCTCCAAACCCAGCTGATTCCTGCCACACGTTCCTGTGTCACTCCTCCTGGAGGAAGAAGGGGGGGTCTTCCTGGATCTGCTACTTGTGGGGTCACTGCTCAAGGAGCAGTGGCCTGTACCTTGGATCATAGTTTAAGGTAACCCCAACCTGAGTGCCTACTCCTCAGCTCTGTCTCTGTAGCCGGGTTCCTGGGAGCTCTGCCACACTCAGACACCCCAAGTCTTTTTGTGTACCCACAAATCCTGAGGCCACACATCCCCACGAGGGATCCACCCCCTGCTTAGCCTCAGAGCGATGTCCCTCAGTGGAGCAGACTTCTAAATGTTCCAATTTTGTGCTCCACTGCTCTACTGCTTGGCGGGAGCCACCCTCCCCCCCCCCTCCAGCCTATCCTCCCATATGTCACCTCAGATTCACTTCTCTTCATGTCCTACCTTCCAGAAAGTGGTTGCTTTTCTGTTCCTAGAATTGCTGCTCTTCTTCTCTTGGATCTCCTATTGAGTTTGTAGGTGTTCAGAATGGTTTGATAACTAGCTGAACTCCTGGGACCTGATGATATGTCATTCTCCTACTCCTCTCCCATCTTGCTCCTCCTCCAAATTGTCTCCTTTCTCTATTGACCTCAAGGGATGATTTGTCTTCTGCTCCTTCTATGCCTTGCTCCCCCAATAAATTTTACCTACCAAAATTATATTCATCCTTTAGTGCTCTTCTCAAATATCACTTTTTAAAAATAAATGTTTATTTTTATTTTATTGAGGTATTTAATTTTATTGACATTCAACATTATTTTAGTTTTAGGCATATAGACATATTGATTTGATATTTGTACATGGTATGGAATGATCCTCACAATAAATCTAGTTAACATCTCTCACCATACCTAGTTAGAGAACTTGTTTTTCTTGTGATGAGTAACTTTTAAGATTTATTCTCTTAGAAACTTCAAATGTACAGTACAGCATTATTAACTATAGTCATCATGCTGTACATGACATTCCCAAGGACTTTATTTATTTTTAGAGCGGTTTTAGATTTACAACAAAATTGAGGGGAAGGTACAGAGATTTTCTCATTTACCTCTGTTCCCCACACATGCACAGCTTCCCAATTATCAACATTACTCATGAAAATGGTATATATATTTTTTGCAACGGATGAACCTACATTGACAAATCATAATCACCCAAAGTCCATAGTTTACCTTAGGGTTCACTCTTGGTATTGTACACACTGTGTGTTTAAAAATGTATAATGATATATATCCATTATTATAATATCACACAGAGTGTTTTCACTGCCCTAAAATCCTCCCTACCCCTGCCTGCCACTGATCTTTTTATTGTCTCCATAATTTTGCCTTTCCCAGAATGTAGTATAGTTGGAATCATATAGTATGTAGCCTTTTCAGGTGGGCTTCTTTCACTTAGTAGTATGTATTTAATATTTCTTCCATGTCTTTTCATAGGTTGATAACTCATTTACATTTAGTGCTAAATAATATTCCATTGTCTAGATATTCCACAGTTTATTTATCCATTCACCTACTGAAGGACAACTGGGTTGATTTCAAGTTAAGTATGAATAAAACTGCTATAAACATCCACATGAAGGTTTTTACGTGAACATTACATTTTCAACTCCTTTGGGTAAGTGTGAAGGAATGCTACTGCTGGACCAAATGAGTATATTTAGTTTTATAAGAAACCATCAATTGTCTCCCAAAGTAGCTGTACCATTTTATATTCCCATCAACAATGAATTTGAGTTCCTTTTGTTCACACCTTTGTCAGCATTTGGTGTTGTCAGTGTTCCAGATTTTGGCCCTTCTAACAGGTGTGTAGTGATATCTCATTGATTTTTTTAATTTATTTGTCAGAGAGAAAGAGAGAGAGAGTGCACAAGCAGGGGGAGCGGCAGATAGAGGGAGAAACAGACTCTCCACTGACCAAGGAGCCCATTGCGGACTCCATCCCGGGACCCTGAGATCACGACCTGAGCTGAAGCCAGATGCTTAACTGACTGAACCACCCAGGCATTCCATGATATCTCAATGTTGTTTTAATTTACATTTCCCTGATTGGAGCATCTTTTCATATGCTTATTTGCCATCATCCTACCTTCTTTATGAGGTGACTTTTAATGTCTTTTTTTAATTAAAAATTTTTTAAAAATTTAAATTGGGTCATTTCTTTTTTTATTGCTATCTAAAAAGTCATCACCATACCCAAGGCCATCTATGTTTTCTTCTATATTATCTTCTAGGAGTTTTATAGTTCCTTTGCTCTATTTAGATGTTGATCTATTTGTTTTGTTTCCTCTTTTGAAATTTCATCTACCTGATTTATTTATTTTTTTGAATTGCAGTGATGAAAGTTTTTTTTTCAAATTGTCTCCTGAGTCCAGAAGACATCTCTTTTTGATAGTTTACTGAAAACATGGATTGCATTTTGCCCTGTGATGAAGGCTGCCAGGGTCCTTGTGGTTGGCCACTTTAGGAAGTGGTCCTTTATCCATTATCCTTTCCTCTGCTAGACAAGAGCTTAAGTACAGAGGAAGGAGTATTTTGGAAACCCATTTACTGATTGTAGTATACACCAATCCAGAGCATTTCTTCCCAGGTATTGGTGGAAGATCATCATTGGGGAAGAGGCAGAACAGGATGGCAAAGGGTTTTTGCAGCATATTACTTCCTTAAACTTCTTTTTTTGTGTGAGCTACAATTGACCTATAACATTGTGTGTACGATTTGTTGATTTGGTACCTTTATATATTGCAATATGATTACCACCATAGTGTTAGCTAGCACCTCTATCATATTACATAATTATAATTATTTTTATGGTGAGAACATTATTCGGCCTGGAGAAAAAAAGAAATCCTCCCATTTATGACAATATGGATGGACCTTGAGATGAGGTGAGCCAGAAAAAGACAAAGACAAATACTGTATGATATCATTTATATATGGAATCTAAATAAAGGTGAATTGTAAAGAATGATGGTTGCCAGGGACTGGGGGTGTGTGTGTGGAGGAATTGGGAAGATGTTGTTTAAGTGTACAAACTTGCAACTAGTAGATAAATTCTGGAGATTTAATATATAACATATTAAATATATGTCATAGTCAGAAATACTTCATTACAAACTTCAAACTAAGAAATTAGATCTATGCCATTTGGAGTTAATTTTTGTGAGGGGTATTCAAGTATCACTTGTTCACATAGCCTTTTCAGAGTACCTTCTATCATGAAATGGATAGGACTTCATCCTCCTTAGAACCTACTGAACACTTGTTTTTTTCTTCTGTTATGTTTGGGGTGAACAAATAATTCATTTTTCAAACTGGAATGCTTTTCAGAGTGAAAGTTATGCTACTAATAATTACATCGGGGACATCGGGGTTGCTCAGTTGGTTGAACATCTGCCTTTGGCTTCGTCATGATCCCAGAGTCCCAGGATTGAGCCTCACATTAGGCTCCCTGCACAGCAGAGAGTCTGCTTCTCCCTCTACCCCTCACCCTGTTCAAGCTCTCTCTCTCTCTATCAAATAAATAAAACCTTAAAAAATTACATCAGGGGGCTACTGGGTGGCTCAGTGGGTGGAAGCCTCTGCCTTTGGCTCAGGTCATGATCCCAGGGTCCTGGGATCGAGCCCCACAAAGGGCCCTCTGCTTAGCAGGGAGCCTGCTCCCCGCTGCCCCTGCCTGCCTCTCTGCCTCTCTGTCTGTCAAATAAATAAATAAAATCTTTTAAAAAAATACATCAGGACAGCAGATACTGGAACTGTCCTTATGGACACAGTGATGATAGTATATATTATCATACCCATATTCTAGTGATTTCTGGACTTAACCCAAGGATTTTGTGAACTTCAAATGATTTTCTGACCCCTTAGCATCATCTTATTTTCTGAAGCTCCCAGCATGACATTTTTGAATGTATGTAGAAGTCCTCTTATCTAAAGCAATTCTATCTACTTGTTAATTGAAAAAGGTGAAGGGAAATATTAAGTGATCATGATACCTACTTATCTTACACATTATATTTTTTCCCAGAACATGTAAGTATTTATTTGTTCACTTACCTTTTGATCTAGGATCTATCAAGTCCTTTTCTTTGAGGGTAAGTTTATTGCCTAGTGTTCCACAAACTCTTTTCTTGCAGAAACTGCATTTATAAGGCATTAACTCTGATTTTCAGGACAGTTTCTTTAGAGTGATATAGAGTAGAGTGATATAAAGTAGAGTGATAAAGATACTTGCAAAGTAATAAGTAATAATTTTTCCTTAAGTTTTTTCCTATTTGAAAAAACATATAGTAACATAAAATTTACCATCTTAGCCATTTTAAGTGTATAGTTCAGTGTTATTAAATACATTCTTAATATTGTGCAGCCATCACCACCATTCATCTCTGTAACTCTTTTCATCTTGCAAAATGAAATATTATACTCATTAAACAATAACTGTATATACTACCCTCTCCACATCCTCTGACAGCCACCATCTTATTTTTTGACTATGATTTTGGCTATTGTAAGTACCTTGTATAAGTGGAATCATACAATATTTGTCTTGTGACAATCTTATTTCACTTAGCCTAATATCCTCAAGGTTCATGTATGTTGTAGCATGTGTCTGAATTTCTTTCCTTTTTAAGGCTCAATAATAGTCCACTGTATGTATAGACCACATTTTGCTTATCCATTTCACCCACTGTTGGACACATGGGTTGTTTCCACATTTTAACTATTGTAAATCATGCTGCTGCTATGAACATGGGTGTGTAAATATCTCTTTAAGACTTTGCTTTCAATTCTTTTGAATATATATCCAAAAGTGAAATTGCTAGATCATATTGTAATTCTATTTATAATTTTTTGAGCCATGTTTTCCACAACAGCTGTTTTTACATTTACATCGACAATACATAAGGGTTCCAATTTCTTATATCCTCTCCAGCACTTGTTATTTATTTAGTTTTTGATAGTAGTCTTCCTAATGGGTATGAAGTGGTAACTTATTATAGTTTTGATTTTCATTTCCTTGATGATTAATGACATTGAACATGTTTTCATGTGCTTATTGACCATTTAAATCTGTTCTTTGGAAAAACATATATTGAAGCCCTTTGCTCATTTTGGAACTAATTGGTTTTTTTGTTGTTGAGTTTTAGGAGCTCTCTATATATTGTGAATATAACACCTTATCGAATATATGATTTTGTACATATTTTCTCCCATTCTGTGGATTATTGCTTTTTTACTCTGTTGATATTGTCTTTTGATGCACAAAATTTAAAAATTTTCATGAAGTCCTATTTGTCTTTAGTCAATCTTTCCACATCTTTGAATGTAATTTTTCAGAGAAACAGATCTCTTTCATACTTCATTTATTTGCATAACATTTTGTTAAACTACAGAATCAAATTACAAGTAGAAACAAGTTTTGTGAGGCAGAAACAAGTTTTGTAAACAAACCCAGTTGACTCTTGGTAAGCCTAGAGCACTATGAGGGGGAGCAGAAGCATATGAAGAAACCAGAGATTAGCCTACTAAAAACAATGACTCAGGGAACCTCAGACATCCATTAGTATGTTTTACAGAGAGCATGGAGAAATTTTGTTAATCTGGTGTGTTAGTTAAGTGGAGCTTTAATTGAGAACATTTATTGTATAAGGTTCTGGTAAATATTTGTTGGGTTTAACTGAATTTAATGGAATCCTTAAGAAGCTTTTTTACCCTATATTTTTATTGGCAGTTTATCTACTCTGTCTGTGAAAGGAGAAATGCAGATAGGATGACCCCTTTTATTAAAATTAAAATTTCAACTCTTGTTCCTCTTGGAATGGCTTATCCTTCCTCAGCACTTATTTTTTTCTCCATAGTACCTTCCATCCTCTGATGTACCAAATATATTATTTATTTAGTTGTCTATTTTCTGTCATCTTATGCTAGAATCAAAGGTCAATAAATACAAGAATTTTGGACTCTTCTATTCAGTGATGTGTTCCTAAAGCCTAGAAATTGAGACATAATAGGTGCTCAATAAATATTCATTGAATGAATAAATGCATGATAGAATGGTTTTATAGAATGTTAAAGTTGCAAGGAGCATTTGACATAACCTAGTTCAATCTTGTTATTTTACATAGATATAACATAACATAGAATTCTAGTATGGGACACATAGGTAGATCTGGGTTCAAGTTAATAACTTGCTATGTGGTTTTGGGCAAATTACTTACCTTCCTGTGCCTCCATTTACTCATATTTAAAATGGGGATAATAACAGAGACCCATCTTATAGGGCAAATTGTGAGGATTCAATGACATGATGCATGCAAAACACTTAGTATAGTGTTTTGTGTCTAACACATGGTTAATTTTGTCTCAGTCAAGGTTTAACAATTGATATCACATCAAGGGTTGATAATAGAAGTAATTTAATGCAGGGAATTGGTAATAAAGGGAATGGATGAGCTGAGAAGCCAAACAGGGCATGGTAAGGTAATCCACTGACTAATAGTAACAGCAAGCTAGGACTTGGAGGGATAAATAGGAGGAAGTAGTATTACCAGAGCCCAGAGGCTTAATCTTCTGAGGTAAGCTTGAGACTTAGTGAGTCTCTCTGTCAGGAATTGAATCTATAGGGAAGATTCAGCTGCTATAGGAGATGCCATCCCAGAAGAGGTGTGGAGGAAATACCCTGTGTTTTCTCTTCTTAGTACGTAAGAGGCTCCCTCCAGTATCTCCCATTGGCTGAACATAGCTGGAAACCAGCTCATGTGGGAACCTGGAAAAGGCAACCTTCAGAAGTCACCCCCTTCCTGCCCTGGAAGGATACAGAGTAGAACCTGGAAAGGATGAGGAATGGTATGCTGTTTAATCAAGAAGAACTATTATTGCTATTATTGTCCTCACTAACACAATGCAGAGCTAACCGACTAGAGGCAGTCTGTTACATAAGGGAAAATGTGCTAAATGATGAATCACAGCCAGATTCTGTCGTGTTCAACGCCATTTACATTAGTTATGATGTGGCTGACTCACAAGGGATTGGCTGGGTATTTTAACTCTTTGAGGTCCAACAATAGTTTGTTTCTGAGTTGGAATATCATGTGTTAGTAATGTGTGTAAGTTTTTTCCTACCCCTAAACTTAAGCCACTTCCTAGTATCACAACTAAATGTTACTTACAGTTCCATAAGTTCCAATGAAAATTAATGTAAACTGAACTGTTTAATTTTTTGATGCTTAGTTTAAACAGCCCAATTGTGGACTAAATTTAAATTAAAAACTCAGCATGAATTGGATGGTTTATGTCTCTGTGTGATGGCTTTTATATTAAATGGTTTACATGAATGCTGTTGTTTATCTTGGAAATAGGTTGTCATGCATATTAATGAGACCCAGGTGTTAACTTCATGCTGTTTTCTTTCCAACGAAAAAATCTTTACATTAAGTTAAAGTGTTTTTTACAAGTATTTGTTGTAATAATTATAAGACAATGTTTTATGCATCACAATGTTTGCCAGGTTTTTTCCTCATTTCAGCCCACTTCATAATTCCTTTCTTTTCCCACTGCACTTGTGCTTTTGTATCTAAGGGCTTCCAGCCAAACATGAAAATAGGCTGAAGGTCCTGAGGAGATCAAGAAGGACAAACCTTCCTCCATCAGCTCTTCAAATGGCAAGACTTCATGTTCATCTGTGTTCTGTCCAAGGTCATCTTATACTCATCCCTTGTGGTTTTCTCCTTCCCTATAAGGAAGAGAGATTGGCCAAAGTAATTGCAGGCTATAAGACCCCATATATTTTATAATTTTCTAATATTTCCATAGAATATTTTTTTGTACTCCTTTGATCATTTCTGTGACTTCTCTGTAACCCTCCACCTTTTCTTAAAGTGCAGAAACCTGGGCTGATTGGATTTCTCTAAGAGGAACTGACCAATGTTAAACATAGCAAGACAATAGCTTTGTGGATCTTGCTCATCTTAGAGAAAGTTCTCAGAGCAGTGATAATCTACCTAATTTTCCGAGATCACTATTGTGTGTTTGTATTCAAAGAAACCACCCTCTGAATGCATGGTGGGCATACTCTCTACTCAGTTTCACAAAAAAAAGTTTTTGAGCACCTACTGTAAGCTAGACGTTATGCTATGTTCTGGGAATAGAGACATATGTAAGACATCACCTTAGCTCTCGGAGAATGTGTGGTCTCACAGGGGAGACACGTACATAGAGTTTTTAAAAGCATAGTTTTGTTATTAAGGTATACACTGAGTAATTCTAAATCTCATTACAGGCGCCCAAACCAGCCTTGGGTAGGGATCCTAGAGGATGTGATACCTGGAGTTAAATCTTGAAGGAGAAGTAGGAATTATTTGGCAGAAGAGGTGAAGAAACAGTGCTCCTGGAAGAGAGAACAATGTGAACAAAGATAAGGAGATGTGAAGAAATGGTCTATTCAGCAGTACAGTATTAACTTTGGATTTATGAGTGAAGTGCAATTTGAAAAAGTGTTGGGGCCAGGCTGTGAAAGGCCTGCTGGTCATGCTATGGAGTATGGACCTTCACCTTGAATTTATTCTTGGGACAGGGATGAGATGGATGGGATGAAGAGGGATGGAAGGGTTTAAGAAAGAGTACATATTTTCTTTGAGGTTAGAAAGGAAAAGATGATATGAATAACACCTTATCGTGAAATGGCATTTTTTCTCTAGATTTTTCCAAAGCTGACATGTACACCCTGAGGCTTCTGTCTGTTTGTATGGGTGTGTGAAGATTTTTTTTTAATCAAGAAAATTTTTAAAAGAAGTAAGCCAAAGGACTCAATTTTTAAAGTAATATTTATTGTGTTTTTTCTTTCTGATTCACAGTAACACATGTTCATTTTCAAAATGTGGAAAGTACAGAAAAGCACAAAGGAGAAAATTTAAATTACCAATAATCCTCATATTCAAAGAACACATTTTTATTATTTTGGAGACTTTCTTTTCAATCTTTTCTACGCACACACACACACACACACACACACACTTACTCACATATACATACATTCACACCCACATACATATACATTTTGCAAAGTTGAGGTCATATGAAATACATTATTTTATAACCTACTTTTTTCCACTTAGCCTTATATAGTAACTAGTTATTAAATATTCTTTTTTGAGAGAGAAGGCACATGCATCCATGCAAGGAGGGGTGCAGAAGGAGAGAGAGAGAGGAGAATCCCAAGCAGGCTCTATGCCCAGTTTGTAGCCCACTGCATGGCTTCATCTTAACCCTGTGGTTATGACCTGAGCTGAAGTCAAGAGTTAGATGCTTAATGGACTGAGCCACCCAGGCACCTTAAGTTATTAAGGATTCTTTTACAAAAACTTTGGTAGTTGCATAGTTTTTCATTAATCTTATGTGCATATCACTTATTCCTCCTTTTTTGTTAGACATTAATTTTTTCCATGATTATACATAATGCTGTGATAATCATGCCCGTACATAAATATTTATGTACCTTACTGATTATTTTCTTCCTCGGTGAATTCTTAGAGGTAGTATTTCTAGAAAAATGGTACTACAAATTTATTGGAATTTTAATAAGTTTGCTAAATTGTCTTCTAGAAATGTGACTCCATTGTTACTTCCACTTATTACAAATGTTTGAAAAAATGCTGCCTGTTTCTCCATATTTTTGCAAATATTGTAGGTGTAACCGGTATCTCATTTGTTGTAATTTATTTGATTACTAGTGAATTTTACCAAGTTTTCTTATATATGTATATCATTCTTATCTTTTTTATGAATTTCTTTTGTGAATTCTTTCTGTATTTTTATTGGCATGACATTTACTCATAATTGATTTTTAAAAGTGTTTATATGATAATTTTTTAATTAATTTTTAAAAAATTTTTAGAGACATATAGTGTATTATTAGCCCCAGGGGTACAGGTCAGTGAATCGCCAGGTTTACACACTTCACAGCACTCACCATAGCACATACCCTCCCCAATGTCCATAACCCCACCACCCTTTCCCTACACCCCTCCCCCCGGCGCCCCTCAGTTTGTTTTGTGATGTTAAGAGTCTCATTTGGTTTGTCTCCCTCCCGATCCCATCTTGTTTTATTTATTCTTTTCCTACCCCCCTAACTCCCCCACCCATTGCATCTCCACTTACTCATACCAGGGAGATCGTATGATAGTTGTCTTTCTCCAATTGACTTATTTCGCTAAGCATAATACCCTCTAGTTCCATCCATGTCGTTGCAAATGGCAAGATTTCATTTCTTTTGATGGCTGCATAGTATTCCATTGTATATATATACCACTTCTTCTTTATGCATTCATCTGTTGTAGACATCTAGGTTCTTTCCATAGTTTGGCTATTGTGGACATTGCTGCTATAAACATTCGGGTGCACGTGCCCCTTTGGATCACTACATTTGTATCATTAGGGTAAATACCCAGTAGTGCAATTGCTGGGTCATAAGGTAGCTTTATTTTCAACTTTTTGTGGAACCTCCATGCTGTTTTCCAGAGTGGTTGCACCAGCTTGCATTCCCACCAGCAGTGTAGGAGGGTTCCCCTTTCTCCACATTCTTGCCAGCATCTGTCATTTCCTGACTTGTTCATTTTAGCCATTCTGACTGGTGTGAGGTGGTATCTCATTGGGGTTTTGATTTGTATTTTCCTGATACCCAGTGATGTGGAGCACTTTTTCATGTGTCTGTGGGCCATCTGGATGTCTTCTTTGCAGAAATGTCTGTTCATGTCCTCTGCCCATTTCTTGATTGGATTATTTGTTCTTTGGGTGTTGAGTTTGCTAAGCTCTTTATAGATTTTGGATACTAGCCCTTTATCTGATATGTCATTTGCAACTATCTTTCCGCATTCTGTCAGTTGTCTTTTGGTTTTGTTGACTGTTTCCTTTGCTGTGCAAAAGCTTTTGACCTTGATGAAGTCCCAGTAGTTCATTTCTGCCCTTGCTTCCCTTGCCTTTGGCGATGTTCCTAGGAAGAAGTTGCTGTGGCTGAGGTTGAAGGGGTTGCTGCCTGTGTTCTCCTCAAGGATTTGGATGGATTCCTTTCTCACGTTGCGGTCCTTCATCCATTTTGAGTCTATTTTCGTGTGTGGTGTAAGGAAATGGTCCAATTTCATTTTTCTGCATGTTGCTGTCCAATTTTCCCAACACCATTTGTTGAAGAGGCTGTCTTTTTTCCATTGGACATTCTTTCCTGCTTTGTTGAAGATTAGTTGACCATAAAGTTGAAGGTCTATTTCTGGGCTCTCTATTCTGTTCCATTGATCTATGTGTCTGTTTTTGTGCCAGTACCATACTGTCTTGATGATGACAGATTTGTAATAGAGCTTGAAGTCCGGAATTGTGATGCCACCAACTTTGGCTTTCCTTTTCAATATTGCTTTGGCTATTCGAGGTCTTTTCTGGTTCCATATGAATTTTAGGATTATGTGTTCCATTTCTTTGAAAAAAAATGAATGGGATTTTGATAGGGATTGCATTAAATGTGTAGATAGCTTTAGGAAGCATAGACATTTTCACAATATTTGTTCTTCCAATCCATGTGCATGGAACATTTTTCCATTTCTTTGTGTCTTCCTCAATTTCTTTCATGAGTACTTTATAGTTTTCTGAGTATAGATTCTTTGCCTCTTTGGTTAGGTTTATTCCTAGGTATCTTATGGTTTTGGATGCAATTGTAAATGGGATTGACTCCTTAATTTGTCTTTCTTCTGTCTTGTTATTTGTGTAAAGAAATGCAACTGATTTCTGTGCATTGATTTTATATCCTGACAATAAAAGTGTTTATATGATAATTTTATTATATATCTATCCCTTATGTTACATTTTCCCCAGCATTAAAAAAATTTTGTGACATTTTTTAAAAGATTTTATTTATTTATTTGACAGACAGAGATCACAAGTAGGCAGAGAGGTAGGCCGAGAGAGGAAGGGAAGCAGGCTCCCCGCTGAGCAGAGAGACTGATGCGGGGCTCGATCTCAGGACCCTGAGATCATGACATGAGCCAAAGGCAGAGGCTTAACCCACTGAGCCACCCAAATGCCCCACCCACTGAGCCACCCTGGTGCCCCAATTTGTGGCATTTTTCTACACATTTTGATGTAGTCAAATATATAATATTTCATTATGGTTTCTTTTTTATTCTTAGAATAATGAATTTCCCTATTTTATGTCCAAATAGTCACCCATCATTTTTTTCTTTTTATTGAAAAATATTTAAGTTTCTACTCTGTATGGAATTTGGTTGATATATATTGTGAGAAAGGAGGTTGAATATTTCTTTTCCAAATAGTATGCTGGTTAGTCCAGTATTATTTATTGAATAACTGATCTATTCCTCTCCCATATTGAAATGACATATGTGTTGTATATAGAATACTCATTTAAATTCTTATCTCTTTCTGGACTTGTTATTCTCTTGCTCTGATCTGTCTGTTCTGGTACCAGTGCTTTTATAATTATTATGGTTCCTTTTAAAATATTTTATTTATTTATTTGAGAGAGAGAGCAGGGGGTAGGAGCAGAGGGAGAGGGACAAGCAGACTCCACGCTGAGCACGGAGCCTGATATAGGGCTTGATCCCAGGATGCTGAAATCATTTACCTGAACCAAAAATCAAGAGTCAGGTGCTTTCTTTTTATCCAATATGACCTTTACATGTATTTTGTTCATTTTCCAAGGTAAAATCCAGTTGTGATTTTGACTGGAATTATGGCACATTTATAGGTTAAAGAGAGAGGAATTGATATCTTTATGTACTTGGACTTACCATCCAGGAACATCATGTGGCTCTCCATTATTTGAATTTTTTTAAAAAAAATATATGTCCTCAGAACTCAATTTTGAAAATGCCCTGTAGACTAGGATAGACAGCTTGCATTTGGAACTGCATCTTCATATTGAGGGTTGGTGGCTCATTATCTGACCTCATTATCTCATTATCTGACCTGATGGGGCAGCTTGACAACTGCAAACACAAGGAAAGAAATAGCATGAGAAAATTGGTAAGGCCCTTTCAACATTTAGCCCCCAGTATTCTTCAGATGTTCACAGTTGCACATATCCTCCTAGGTCACTTTGGGCTTTTTAACCTGACAAAGGCACCATGCTTGAATTTTATTACTGTTATGGAAGAACTAGAGTTTCCCTTGTGAATAGCAATATGTCAACACTTTACTAATTAGAAGAGATTTTACAGCTAAAAAGACCCAGGGGAGGGCTGGGTTTCACGCAGAGACCTAATTTTAAAGTGGGAAAGGTAGCCAGAAAATTCTTAAGTGATAAGGTTTTCTAACTTGGTTGTTAGATTCCCAGACACACTCAGTACCAGACACACACACACACACACACACACACACCATGCACAATTTGCTGTTTGAGTTGTTGGAGTAGGGACCTTTGCATTGTTTAGAAAAAAATATATAACTTGCATTAGTGTATCACTTCATCTTGTCTGAAAATAGGAGACATTTATAAAAGTATATTTATTCAGTTAGGGAAATATAAAGATTATTGGCTTGATAGTTTTGGACTTAAGTTGAAATTGAAGTTGAAATTTGGACTTCAAATTCTGAAGTAAATAGGCAGCAGTATTGGAGGTAGTATTAATGGTTATTTCAAATAATAGAATTCTATTCCCATATTGATTTGGATATGTTTTGGGAGACACAATTAAGGTCATTAGAGGACTCTAATCAAGCCTCATCAGGCTATTACTATATGATTTGTGAGGTAGAGTTTATAATAGGTTTCCATTCTATACAATTAAGAATCAAGATTCTTGTTTGATCACTGTAATACCAGTATATAGGTGTCAATAGGAATAGGTCTGGTTAAGAGGGGACAGAGAGATAGGACTTCTGGAATGGTGGAGTAAGGACTTCCATAAAGCATTTGCTTGTGCTGTTCTCTATACTTGAAATATACCCCGCTACCTATTGTTCTCTCACCCTATCACCATTTGGTTGGTTAATAACTATTTATTCCTTAAAGGTCACCTCCTGCTTCCTCAGTCTCCCCTGTACTCTGTGCAGACTTCCATCATCATACTCTATTATATTCATCTGTTTGAATACATATTTGATACATATTTATCTCCTCTTACCAGGCTTTAATCCCCCTTGAGGGCAAGTACTGCATTTTATTTTGTGTATCTTGAACTTGGCAGTGTACTTGCTATATAACAGGAGCTTAATATGTATATGCCTAATAATAAAATAAATCAAGTGCTTCCCAATATTTTGGTAGCTGTGGTGCATGCTTGTTTTTCTGACCCTGCAAACTGATATTTTTTGCTGAAGTTGTAACCAGTTGTTTGATTTTCTCAAGGTTCTATAAGACTTTCAAAACTTAGGGTTGATTTTCTATTGAGACTTTGCAAGGCCATTTTGAGATATGGGGAGATACTGTAGGATGTTATCAAGACTACGACTGGGAAGCACTTGCTTAGATGGGTAATAGCCAAAGCTATTGCCCTTACTTGCTGAGAAGAATCATTCATTTCTCATATTTGATGTGAAAATACAAAGTCTTATAGATACAAAGTGCTAAGCTAAGTAGCAGAGGGGACAGTAAGAGTGTTGCCTAGCAATTGAACATGTGTATCATATATAATATTTGTGTTTCTGGATGACAGAGGTCAGAGAGATAGCTAATATGCTGAAGAAATATGGTGACAGCCATTTGTACCCAGAGATAAGAAAATGAAATGTTGCTCATGATGTACAAGAGGTACTGAGAATGATTGAAAGTCTGTGAACTTGTATGTTTTCATGTCTGTCAGCAGATATTTTTCTCCTTCTTTCAAAGCACCAGCCTTTTCATAAATAGTCTTTATTCTTCATCCCCTTTCAAAAAGCAAACAAAAAACCAACCCAGCATTTAATAGCCTGTGCTGAGAAAGAAGTGAACACATTTCAACAAATCAGATACCCACTTAGCTTAGCCTGGCAGAGGCTCTCACTTAGAAAGCTGCTGTAATGGACCCACTGAGCTTTGGCTGCCCAGGGATTTCAAAGACTCTAATGATCCCAGCTCATTGTTTTCCACCAATGCCTTTATCTTCAACAAAAAAAGCAGTGGCTCCAGTGAGGTTTCCTTTACTTCTGCAAGCTTCTCATCTTTTGTCTCTGCTCAGTCTTTACCTCCTCTAAAAAGCATTCATGCCATCTATCTCACCCTCTGGTTGGATGGAGGCACTGCCTTTTCCTCCAATGATAGAGGCCTATTCAAGGGAGATATTCAGGCATTTGAAAAGACCTGGATATTGGGAGAAAGGTGGAGCTTGGGGAGAAAGATATCAAACCAAATACTATATGTTCTTTTTCAGCATATGACCTTCAAAGTTCACAAAAATTCTTGTCAGTTTAAAATTTCTAAAGCCTCAGATTCTAAAGAAGCTCTTTGTAGGGCTTTGTTTTTAAGGATTTGAGGACTTGATTTGATCTCTCATTTACAACCTGAATTTTTGAAAAGTGCAAGGCCTTTGCAAAGCCATAAATACACGGAACTTGGCTTCATCTTTCTCAGCCCTTGTCTTCTAGTCAGCTTTACAAGGTAACTGCCTCCAGACCACAACCTACCATTGCCTGTAAGATTTTGAAAGTGTCTCTTAAAATATTGTGAGCAGGAGATTCCCCACCCACGTGAAACCATTAACAGAACTCAAAATAGTTTATCAGCACAAGCTTGGGAGATGAATGGGATGTTGAAGAGCAAGACAGGTGTATAGAAGGGTAACTGACTTCCTCTAAAAGGTTGATGGGTGAAGGGAATTAGGAAAAGATTGGATTTGAAAGGAGTGCATAAGTTCCTGAGGGAAAGGGAAGTAATTTTTATAAGGATCCTCCAAAACAGTTATTAGTTTCCTAAGTATTCTAGAGTTTTATTTTGCATACACAAGCAAATATGAATATAGGGTTATCCCCATCTTTAAAAAAAAAAGATTTTATTTATTTATTTGGCAGAGAGAGAGAGAGAGAGATCACAAGTAGGGACAGAGGCAGGGAGAGAGAGAGAGGGAAGCAGGATCTCTGCTGAGCAGAGACCCTGATGCAGAGCTCGATCCCAGGACCCTAAGATCATGACCTGAGCCAAAGGCAAAGGCTTAGCCCATTAAGCCAGCCAGGCGCCCCATCCCCATCTTTTTTAAACATAAATAGTAGTATAGAACATACATTATTCTGCCCTTTGCTTTATTCACTTAAGATATCTTGGACATACTTTGATGTCAGTATAGGGAGGACTTCATCATTCCTTTTTATAGAGGTGCAGTAGTCTATCTAATAAGCATGTCCTATTTTTTCAACTAAATCCCTATTGATAGAATTGCATTTTTCTGATATACATGAGAATGCCTTTCTCCATAGGCTTACCATATTGTGAATTATCAGATTTTTATCTTTGCCAGTCTAGTAAATAAAAAGGCATTTTATTTTTTTAAATTTTTTTTTCTTTTTATTTAAGCTTTATTTAAACATATAATGTAACCCCACCACCCTCCCCCACCCCTCTTCCCCCCCCCCCCCCTCAGTTTGTTTTATGACATTAACAGTCTCTTTTGGTTTGTCTCCCTCCCAATCCCATCTTGTTTCATTTTTTCTTTTCCTACCACCGTAACTCCCACCCCCGTTGCATCTCCACTTCCTCATATCAGGGAAATCATATGATAGTTGTCTTTCTCCAATTGACTTATTTCACTAAGCATAATACCCTCTAGTTCCATCCATGTCGTTGCAAATGGTAAGATTTCATTTCTTTTGATGGCTGCATAGTATTCCATTGTATATATATACCACTTCTTCTTTATCCATTCATCTGTTGATGGACATCTAGGTTCTTTCCATAACTTGGCTATTGTGGACATTGCTGCTATAAACATTCGGGTACACGTGCCCCTTTGGATCACTACGTTTGTATCTTTAGGGTAAATACCCAGTAGTGCAATTGCTGGGTCATAAGGTAGCTCTATTTTCAATTTTTTGAGGAACCTCCATGCTGTTTTCCAGAGTGGTTGCACCAGCTTGCATTCCCACCAACAGTGTAGGAGGGTTCCCCTTTCTCCACATCCTTGCCAGCATCTGTCATTTCCTGACTTGTTCATTTTAGCCATTCTGACTGGTGTGAGGTGGTATCTCATTGTGGTTTTGATTTGTATTTCCCTGATGCCCAGTGATGTGGAGCACTTTTTCATGTGTCTGTGGGCCATCTGGTTGTCTTCTTTGCAGAAATGTCTGTTCATGTCCTCTGCTCATTTCTTGATTGGATTATTTGGTCTTTGGGTGTTGAGTTTGCTAAGCTCTTTATAGATTTTGGATACTAGCCATTTATCTGATATGTCATTTGCAACTATCTTTCCACATTCTGTCAGTTGTCTTTTGGTTTTGTTGACTGTTTCCTTTGCTGTGCAAAAGCTTTTGATCTTGAAGAATTATTCTTGTATAAAAATGGTTCCATCAGCCTGGTGTGCTTTCTAACTGCCAGAGGCTCAAGAATGTCTCCTGTATGAGCCTTGGCATGTTTTGCTGCCTTGGCTGCTTAAAATTTCAGAGCTGTTCTGGACAACACCAATCTAATTGCCTCAAAGTGAATAACTGAATAATTTTACTTTCATGTAAGCCTATGATTTTTCTCTAAAGGTACAAAAGGACAGAGCTATTGTATGCAAGAGGTAATAGAGCACTAATCTTATAGCTCATTGAACACAGAGTTTCCCAAGTTGTGATCTATGGGGTATTTATTCGTCAAAGTTCTCTGAGAGAAAAGATTTCTGTAGTCAAATAAATTAGGGAACTCTCTATAGCAGAGCCCCACTTTGAGATTTCACATAATATATGTCTTTAGTCTCAGAGAAGTCTGTAGAAACTTCCATTTCCAGCACGTGGCTGACTTTGCTGAGTTGGCACAAAAGGAGTGATTTTACAGAGGCCAAAAATAGTTGGAAACAGGGGAAACCTGTTAAGTAAGCTAGCCTTCAAACTAACTTTTTTCCTCTCAGGGTTTTCTTGAATTCTAGAGACCTTGAGCTTCTCCTTTAAAATCTGCATTGGATTGGGGAAGGTATGTGCTATGGTGAGTGCTGTGAAGTGTGTAAACCTGGTGATTCACAGACCTGTACCCCTGGGGCTAATAATACATTATATGGTTATAAAAAATAAAAAAATGAAAAATGAAAAAAAACTGCATTGGAAATGGGGAACAGGAAGTAAAGCCTAAAGCTAAGACAGATTGTTTTTACAGGAAATCCCTGAATAAAGCTGGGAGTCCAAAGACGCACCCCCAATGTGATGGTGAATGATGACTAGCTAGTCCTATAAAATACTGTAAAATTGTCCCATAAAAAGAATACTAGGCTTAGATCTCAATAGATGTGAAAAAGTATCAAGCAAAAGTCCATTGATTAAAAAAAAAGCTTTTGCAAACTAGAAATAATGTTATGCTTATAACCTGATACAGGGAATCTGTAAGTCTTAACACCAAACATCATTTTTGATGGAGGAATATTGAATTTATCCCCTTTAAGAAAGAAAATGAGGAGGCTGGGGGAGGAGTCAAGATGGCGGAGAAGTAGCAGGCTGAGATGACATCAGGCAGGAGGAGATCAGCTAGATAGCCTATGAAACCATTCCGAACACCTACGAAGCCAACAGGAGATCAAAGAGATGAAAAGCAACAATTCTAGAAACAGAAAATCGATCACTTTCTAAAATGTAGGAACAGCGGAGAAGTGAATCCAACCCGATGGGAAGATAGACCCCGGAGGGAGGGGCCAGCTCCTGGCAAGCGGTGAAGCACAAAATCAGGACTTTTAAGTCTGCTCCACGGAGGGACATCGCTCCAGAGGCTAAACTGGGGTGAAGACCTCACGGGGACAGCGTGGACTCAGGTCCCCCGGGGTCACAGAAGGATCGGGGGTGTCTGAGTGTCGCAGAGCGCACAGGTATTAGAGCGGGGAAGCCAGCTGCGGAGACAGAGCTGAGGTTTCCTAGAGCCGTGGTCTGTGACACGGGCCGGTGCTCTGTGACGCGGGCCGGTGCTCTGTGCGAGGGGTCCCCACAAGCTCCGGGGAGACTCCGACCCGGGAGAGCTCAGGGATCTACGGGGTTCGGAGACTCCAGGTGGGACTCTGCCAGAGACAGAGACGCTTGGTCATAGGCTGATTTTCTCCAAGCGCGGCCAGAAGCTGGGGAGACGGGAGTGATTAAACGCTTTTCTCTGAAGGTGCATTGAAGACTGGGGCCCCTAGCTCTCAGCTCCTCCGAACAGGAGATTGGGAGGCCGCCATTCTCATTCCCGTCTTCCGGAACTCTACGGAAAGCGTTCAGGGAACAAAACCTCCCTAAAGCGAACCTGAGAGGATTACTTAGCCTGGCCCCTGGTAAGGGCGGTGTAATTCCGCCTGGGGCAGAGACACTTGAGAATCACTACAACAGGCCCCTCCCCCAGAAGATCAACAACAAATCCAGCCAAGACCAAGTTCACTTAACAGGGAGAACAGCTGATTCTTATCTGGACAATATGACAAGGCGGGAAAAACTCACCACAAAAAAAAGTACAGGAGGCAGGACCGAAGGCTAAGGACCTAATCAATTACAGACATTGGTAATATGTCAGATCTGGAATTCAGGAGGACAATTCTCAAGGTTCTAGCTGGGCTCAAAAAAGGCATGGAAGATGTTAGAGAAACCCTGTCAGGAGAAATAAAAGCCCTTCCTGGAGAAATAAAAGAACTAAAGTCTAATCAAGTTGAAATAAAAAAAGCTATTAATGAGGTGCAATCAAAAATGGAGGCTCTTACTGCTAGGATAAATGAGGCAGAAGACAGAATTAGTGATATAGAAGACCAAATGACAGAGAATAAAGAAGCTGAGCAAAAGAGAGACAAACAACTACTGGACCACGAGGGGAGAATTCGAGAGATAAGTGATGCCATATGACGAAACAACATTAGAATAATTGGGATTCCAGAAGAAGAAGAAAGAGAAATAGGAGCAGAAGGTATACTGGAGAGGATTATTGTAGAGAATTTCCCTAATATGGCAAGGGGAACAAGCATCAAAATCCAGGAGGTGCAGAGAACACCCCTCAAAATCAATAGGAATCGGTCCACACCCCGCCATCTAATAGTAAAATTTACAAGTCTTAGCGACAAAGAGAAAATCCTGAAAGCAGCACGGGACAAGAAGTCTGTTACATACAATGGTAAAAATATTAGATTGGCAGCAGACTTATCCACAGAGACCTGGCAGGCCAGAAAGAACTGGCATGATATATTTAGAGCACTAAACGAGAAAAACATGCAGCCAAGAATACTTTATCCAGCTAGGTTATCATTGAAAATAGAAGGAGAGATAAAAAGCTTCCAGGACAAACAAAAACTGAAAGAATTTGCAAACACCAAACCAGCTCTACAGGAAATATTGAAAGGGGTCCTCTAAGCAAAGAGAGACCCTAAAAGTATTATCAGAAAGGAACAGAGACAATATACAGTAACAATCACCTTACAGGCAATACAATGGCACTAAATTCATATCTCTCAATAGTTACCCTTAACATAAATGGGCTAAATGCCCCAATCAAAAGACACAGGGTTTCAGAATGGATAAAAAAAAAACAAAACCCATCAATATGCTGCCCACAAGAAACTCATCTTAGACCTGAAGACACCTCCAGATTGAAAGTGAGGGGGTGGAAAACAATTTACCATGCTAATGGACATCAGAAGAAAGCTGGGGTGGCAATCCTTATATCAGATCAATTAGATTTTAAGCCAAAGACTATAATAAGAGATGAGGAAGGACACTTCATCATACTCAAAGGGTCTGTCCAACAAGAAGATCTAACAATTTTAAATATCTATGCCCCTAACATGGGAGCAGCCAACTATATAAACCAATTAATAACAAAATCAAAGAAACACATCAACTATAATACAATAATAGTAGGAGACTTTAACACACCCCTCACTGAAATGGGCAGATCATCCAAGCAAAAGATCAACAAGGAAATAAAGGTCTTAAATGACACACTGGAGCAGATGGACATCACAGATATATTCAGAACATTCCATCCCAAAGCAACAGAATACACATTCTTCTCTAGTGCCCATGGAACATTCTCCAGAATAGATCACATCCTGGGTCATAAATCAGGTCTCAACAGGTATCAAAAGATTGGGATCATTCCCTGCATATTTTCAGACCACAATGCTCTGAAGCTAGAACTCAATCACAAGAGGAAATTTGGAAAGAGCACAAATACATGGAGACTTTAACACACCCCTCACTGAAATGGACAGATCATCCAAGCAAAAGATCAACAAGGAAATAAAGGTCTTAAATGACACACTGGAGCAGATGGACATCACAGATATATTCAGAACATTCCATCCCAAAGCAACAGAATACACATTCTTCTCTAGTGCCCATGGAACATTCTCCAGAATAGATCACATCCTGGGTCATAAATCAGGTCTCAACCGGTATCAAAAGATTGGGATCATTCCCTGCATATTTTCAGACCACAATGCTCTGAAGCTAGAACTCAATCACAAGAGGAAATTTGGAAAGAGCACAAATACATGGAGGCTCAACAGCATCCTTCTAAATAATGAATGGGTCAACCAGGAAATTAAAGAAGAATTGAAAAAAACCATGGAAACAAATGATAATGAAAACACAACTGTCCAAAATCTGTGGGACACAGCAAAGGCAGTCCTGAGAGGAAAATATATAGCGATACAAAGCCTATCTCAAGAAACAGGAAAGGTCTCAAATACACAACCTAACCCTCCACCTAAAGGAGCTCAAGAAAGAACAACAAAGAAAGCCTAAACCCAGCAGGGGAAGAGAAATAATAAAGATCAAAGCAGAAATCAATGAAATAGAAACAAAAAAAACCCAATAGAACATATCAATGAAACTAGGAGATGGTTCTTTGAAAGAATTACTAAGATTGATAAGCCCCTGGCCAGACTTATCAAAAAGAAAAGAGAAAGGACCCAAATAAATAAAATCATGAATGAAAGAGGAGAGATCACAACCAACACCAACGAAATACAAACATTCATAAGAACATATTATGTGCAACTCTATGCCAACAAATTTGACAGTCTGGAAGAAATGGATGCTTTCCTAGAGACATATAAACTGCCAAAACTGAACCAGGAAGAAATAGAAAACCTGAATAGGCCCATAACCAGTAAGGAGATTGAAACAGTTATCCAAAATCTCCAAACAAAAAAAAGCCCAGGGCCAGATGGCTTCCCAGGGGAATTCTACCAAACATTTAAAGAAGAATTAATTCCTATTCTCCTGAAACTGTTGCAAAAAATAGAAATGGAAGGAAAACTTCCAAACTCATTTTATGAGGCCAGCATCACCTTGATCCC